>JAPDEK010000093.1:0-135337 GCA_027569065.1 Aspergillus cavernicola | reverse complement strand
CTGGATTGTGGGTAGTAAATTAGAACCCGCGACCCAGTGGGTAATTAAAGTCACTGACCCGACCCGGTTCTTGGCGGGTTGGGGCGGGTTGGGGCGGGTTTCATGGGTTGGGTTTAACAAGTCTAATTTCAGGAGGAGAGGAGGTTGCATCTTCCTATCTCTTTTGTTTTCTCTTTAAGTTTGTGATACTTGTTAATACAGGATTGCCAGTTAAAAAAATACTTCCTACACCTGTCACAATAGTGGTATGCTTAAGTAACTCAAGTAGTTACTACTGTAGTGGGGTGACCTGTCACCACCACTTACCTCCGCAGCTACTTATATGTAGGATCCGCCGACCTCCTACATAATCAATCACCCATCTGTTTCTCTTTCTCATTCGGACCTCAGTTCCTTCCACCGCTTGCCTATCCTGTCTGGTATTCTACCGGAGCCCTCGACCTCACTACAGCTCGCCTGAAGTAGCTGAACCACCTTCCCCCCTACACTACTGCCTGGATTATCATGCTGTCAGGCACATAAATCAGTTGTTGATCTTCAGTGCTTATTCCCATGGTTTTGAATAGAGATAACTTCAGGAGTAGTATATATGTCAGGTCAGGATAATTATAACTTTATATAAAACATCACATATTCTGTACAATCATTTGCCCTGAGACACCTGCTTGTATTAACAACATAAATACTCTATAACTAGGAACTTGTAATTTGGCTTTTGTTATCTTAAGATGCTTGGTTTATCTTTTCTGTCTCTATCAGAAACTGAACTATATCTGTATGCCCTCCACGTAAAGCAATAGCAAGGGCAGTATCTCCATTATTAGTGGTAACATTTGGAGTAGCTCCTGCTACATAGAGCAGTTTCAGGATTGACAGGTGTCCATCAAATACAGACTCAATCAAAGGAGACTGATTATAGTAATCCCTAGAGTCAGGATTTACTCCCTTGAGAAGTAGAAGCCGCACAATATCCTGAGAGCCAATCTGAGCTGCAAGATGTAAAGCAGTCTTTCCGCTATGGCTCTGATGGCCTGCATCAATATCAGGCACTTTCAGCAATAGTTTCACTTTCTCTGTGAATCCCCTGTTGATCGCGAACATGAGGGCGGTCCAACCCTTCTTGAACATGTAATTGGTACCCATTGCAGCATTGATGTTAACATCCTGTCGTGACAGAAATTGAGACACAGTTCTGTCTGATCCATAACTGACAGTCCAGGAAAGTGGAGAACGGCCATGAAGATCATTTAAATCCGGATCAATGCCTGGTGTGGAAAGCAATTTCTCAAGTACAGTATCTTGGCAACTAAATCCCGCGTATGCAATCGGTGGTCGTCCCATCTTGTCCCCCAGGTTAGGGTTGATACCTTCTCTTGAAAGTAGCAGTTTGACCATATCCATATGCCCAGCTTGAGCTGCCCTTGCCAGGAATGTCACATGCTGTGTATCTTCTTCGCTTTGGTACTGAAGATTAGGATCAACTCCATGGGAGAGGAGAATCCCTGCAATATTTGTATGCCCTGCGTGTACTGCTAATGAAAGCGCATGGTAGATGATTTCGAGTTTATTAATTGAACGCCCCCGAATGGCGTTTAGACAGTCCTGGGCAGTTTTAGATATTCCATGGTTTGCAGCCCAGAGGAGGGCGGATGTCTGGCCATGCACAGCATTGAAACGGTAGAGAAATCTGTTGGTTGTATTGTAAAGGTGGCGGCTTGTTCGCACTACCGAGTTTATATCCTGCTCAGAGGCCAAATAGCCTGTAATGACATATAGAATTTCGTTTAGCAGGTCCAGAAACTGTGGCATTGTATTATTTCTTGATATATGGGGCTCTGGGATCGGATTTTGTCATTGTAAAGGAAAGCAATGGTGTTGTAAGGAGAATTTTAATTCGGAGGACATTGTTAGATGTCAAAATAAGCCCAGCTGTTTAGGCAGAAGTTCGAACTTCTGGTTCCTCTCTGTGGCGGTGATGTGTGTTGTTATTTGTCATCTCGCTGGCCTACGGCGGCGTTGACCCAAGTCATATATAACTCTATTCCACCCGCCAACATCCTCGAGTGTACTAAATCACCAGCTTCGTATTTGACCTTTCAGCCAATATGTCCATCAACGGAGATGCAGAGAGTTTCATCAACGACCCTGGTCGCGGCTTCCTGGGCAACCTCGCACCTTCCAGTGTCCCGCACTACGCCTACCGGGGTCGCGAACAGTTCCTCAATGACTTCGATCATGAATTCAATAACGAATACTTTCTGCTGACTGGCGTCGAGAAGCATATCTTTGATAGCCAGTTCTTTGAACCCGAACACGGCCCGTTCTCCTGCTGGTGCTCGTACGACCCCAAGCTTGAACTGCTCCTAATCAAAATGCCAGAGTCCACCACCCACGCTGTCGCCGCCCATACGTTTCACGACATGCTAATTAGGGCTGTGCAGCCTGCTGGGATGGAGCTCGCCTTGAGGCCGCTTGGGAGTGGGTACCATCACGCACCCATGGGCGGCAAGCAGCCAGATATGGCCTGGCGGCCACGAAGGGTGCCTCCTGGCCGGTCCCAGGGTTGGCCGAGTGTTGTATTAGAGGTGGCGCTTTCAGAAAGGCGATCTAAACTCCAGTCTGACGTACGGTACTGGTTGCGAGCCCCTCAGGGTGATGTGAAGACCGTTTTGACCCTTGCGATTGATCGCAATGCACCCAAAATCACCATTGAAAAGTGGGAGAATAATGTCAACGGTTTCCATCACCTTCAACAGCGCATTGTCATCTCTAAAACGGCCAACAATATCTCTATCACCGGGGCCCCACTAATAATCAACTTCGAGAATCTGTTCTTGAGGCCACCGAGCATTCCAAGAGAGCAGGACATTGAGATTGACGACGAGAAGCTAAAGTTTCTTGCAGAAGATATCTGGAATGAACAGGGGCAGGTGTAGTTCGACGTTGAACAACTATCCTTATATTTCTGAGAAACTACACAGCGGCTCAGTCGAGGCCAACTTGGTACACGGCGAGGCAGCAGCAGGCATCATAGTCTTAATCAAAGCCCTTCTCATCTTCCAGAACAAGACCGGCATCAAGACCCGGTGTAATGCTAAGTTTCATCCCTCTGGCTCAGTACCGCCTTCCACTCAAATAGAAAATCAGAAAGAGATCTACAAGCCGACAGAGCCATTGTAAGAAAAGGAGTTCTTTCATTTATTTCACTAGGGCACTCATTGTTTGAGCATTGCGGATTCTACAGTCAAAGCATGCAATTGTCAGGAACCAGGAGATAAACCAGACTTTTCAGAACGTAAAACGACCCTGAATTCTTGCTGATTGGGCCATCTTTATGTCTTCAACGTCTTTGGTAACAGATTCCATTGTCTCCCATTCAAAGGACTTGGTTGGACTGGTAACGACCTTGAACACTCAAGTCCTATAAAGGTGCCAGCAATAATACTAATGTTAATTCATACTAGTGGATTTCGCTCGTATCCTGGTTGAAGCAAGAATCCCCAATCTTCTCTTCGGATGGTTGGCAATCTCCCTGCTTGGTGAAGATGACGAGGACAGAAATAGTGTAAGTAAAGGATATCCCAACTGCAACCCTCGCAGAGCACAAGCTAAACACTAGAGAAGGAAGTAGACTTTGTCATCCCTGACGACGAGGTAAGACATCTATACTTCTTTATACACTCACCCTCACACTAACTCGAACTGTCCTATAGGTCGGATCTGCCACCAATACCCTTGTTGCTGCCGGCTTTACCCTCTGCATGGACCCTAACTGTCCGGAGTCATGTGTGGATCGGGTTCCAAAGAATCATCTCGATCACTGGGACGATTTACCTCTAGAACAGCTGCTCCTAAGTCCCGCCCATGTAAACATCCTACAGTCCTCTTACCGACGCCATCCTATTGCTGCCTCTCACTTCCACATCAGCCGTCAATACTCGTAGTATCATATACTGGCACTGCATAGACAGTCTTACTTTCTTTGGTGGTTGCCATTAATAACCCCTGGTGCCCCTGCTGCTGATGACCCTCATTTCATACTCTCCAATGATCCACGGACCGGACGTACCGGTCCGTGGACAGACCTGTATCCAATGAAGACCTTGAACCCGGCGATATGTCTTAAGGCCATCATGCTACTCATCTGTAGGGATTACGGTCACATCGAGAGGCTTGACAGCACGTGGAGGCCCATGCTCTATTGTTCCATGTTTTATGATGAGGAGCTCAAAGACCATCTTGAACCAGAACTCACGGGCTGCCTGGGATGGTCTGCTTGGTCCTAAACCACGGGTTAAAGACAACTGGATCGTTTTTCGGGAGGTACGTCGGAGATTAATTGCAAAGGGCGAGGTGACTGGCCATCCATCCTGGGGAAATACCCTCCATCCTTGATACTTACTTAACTTAGCTTTCTTTTCCTCTTCTTCTCTTGTTGTGGTGTATTGGATTCAACAACCTGCCGCTTGATACTTCCTTATCCTCTAATCTCTGTTGCCCTTCCTTTCACAGTGTTATTGTCATGCTTGTTGCTTTCCCACAAAAGATAGAACAAAGAGGTGTTTCGTTTTAAATCTTTCTTAGACATTTATCTGAGCTGCCTGCTCTGTCCCAGAGAACCCCCGGTAAACAATTTCTTTCTTTCTTTCTCCCGGCTTTCTCTCCCAAAGTAGGATTGCATGTGTAGCCCAACTTCAGCACCAGCTGAGAGCAAGAAATTTGCCCTAATTAATCTAGGGACTGCGCTGCGCTGTAGGTGACATATACAGCAACTTAGTAAGGGATATGCCATCGAGCTTGTTTACTGCGGTAACGGGCTCAGTCAGAATCACTTACTTCTTTTCAGAATCTGTTGCAGAGCATAGCATAGCGTGTTCTACCTAACTTACAACTCTTAGGGCGAAATGCTGTTGGAGATTCCGTAGCTCTAAAGGAGGATTAAAGCCACTGATTGACGAAGGATGGATTACGCAGTACAATGGGATTCGCTGATTATTGGCATCTGTAGTTGGTTTGGACTTTGTAATTTGCATTATTGATCCATTATTATCATGAGGTATCATACATCATTTCGTGTCTGCGGTCTTATTCTCTGACGAGTTTGCATTACCTCCGCCTCCTGTTCCCTTAGAACCGCCCTTGTTCCCTCGAGCGCTTCGCCGTCCACGAGATGTGTTGTTGCCGGAGCCTCCTTCGTTAGGTTTCCCGCCCCGGTTGTTATTGTTGTTGTTGTTATTGTTGTTATTGTTGTTGGGGGTGTTGGAGATGTTGGTGTTGCCATCCGCGCCTGTAATAGGTGGCTTGGTTTCACTACGGCCTTTGCCACGGCCTTTGTCTGCGCCTGGGTTTGCCTTCCTTTCTAGGACAACCACTTGGCTTTGCGCGACGCTCACGGGACTAGCAGCGACGGCTTTCTGTAGCCCCTGTGGTTCCGCAAAGTCAACATACCCAAATCCCTTCTTCTTGTCGATTTCCACCTTCAGGACTTGGCCAAATGGTGAGAAGGCGGCCTCAAGAAGCGGCTCAGTCACCCCCTGGGATGGATTGGCGTGTTTGAGGAATGCTTGAGTAGCGGTGGGTGTGGGTGTTGGTGTCGTAGCTGCTGAAGCTTGTTTCCCCTTTCCGGATCGTGAAGGTTTTGCTGATATGGATGTAACCGGGGCGGGGGTACTGGCTTCAGATCGTTGTGGGGGTGGTGTTTGACTAGGCTGAGGAGTGTTGCTCTGTCTCACCCTGGTATCCTGAGTAGAACCTCCCTTTGACGGTTTGGCGGGGGTATCCTTTTTGCTAGCCTCCGACGACAAAGGACTCTGATCGTTTCTAACATCGCCATCTCCGGAAGCTCCTCGTCCGCCTCTTCGGCGGTTACTAGGCGGTGCTAGTCCTAGGTCTCGTTGCAAGATCTTTGCTGCTGCAGCCACATTTCCACGTTCCCTCTTCCGTTCAGGCGTAGGTTGCGTCGTATCTTTGGGCGAATTTCGCGCTATAGATGGTTTCGCGACCTGCTTGGAAGCCACATTGGCAGCCTGCTTGTTCGCCGCTTTCACTGCCTCCTTTGTAGCTCTGTCGGCCCTAGACCTCCTCTCCGGCTTCTCGGCACCGGTCGATTTGGTAGCTTCCTTTTCAGGCCGTTGGAGAAGCCGTTTCGATTGAACCTTTTCGGATTTCGCATCCTTCTCCAAACGATGTCTTGATGGCTTGTTCGACGCTTCCTTTGCCCTGTTTGCCTTCTTGTCCTTGATATACTGCACCAAAGGTGTAGTCTTCACAGCCTCCTTCTTGTCTTCCCCATCGGCAGTGGATTCGATAGGGCCAGACCTTGTGATAGGTTGGGTGAGGCTCTCGAGGAATTGAATAAACTCCGGATCCTGGTCGATGGTTCCTTGGCGGGCATCTTTGCGAACGCGGCTTCCTGGGATCTTGGCGTAGGGGGAGAATTCGAGGGTGGGAGGGCCTAAGAGTATGGGATCGTTGACGGTATTCCGAGCGTCCAAGAACGAGGTACTGCGGACCTTATCTGAGAGGGGGGCGATATGATCGCTCGAAACAATGTAAAGGTATGCTCGAGACGGACGAGAGGGCTTGACTGGACTATTGGTCAAATTAGACGTTAGCCTACGTTTACTTCGGTTTTCGACACCACCTACTCTTTTGAGACTTTCCCGGGCTTGTACTGGCTCCAACTGATTTTCCCAGCTCCGACTTTCCATTCCGCGCCCAGCGCCGTGTCGAATTCCTCCTGTGTCAATCCCGGAGGCAGACGTCGCACGAGTAGCTTCAATCGTGGGGCTGCCGGCTTCGGGGCCTTCTTGGATGGAGGCGCATTCTTCTGTGTCGCAGAGGCAGGAATCTGGAGAACACCGCCGGTCGATTTGGACAGAATCTGAGTCATGTTCCTGATTGTGAGGGTTAACACCAGCTGCAGAAAGCAAAAAAAAGCTGAACAGAGACAAAAGGTCAGCTTAAGAGATATCTGGTCACTATACAAAGACCAGGTTCAGCAGATGACCCTTTGAGGGAGATGAAGCTGCGTGAATTCCCCGCTGACGGCAAGGAATGGACGAAGCACGTGACAGCAAATCAGCGATAGCCAACAGGGCCCTGCGGGGAAGTTGCGCATCATCAAATGTGCACAATCTCATGGTAATTCACGCTTGAGCTTGCCACTGCTGCTTTGTTATTTCTTACTGCCCTCACTTCTTCTGTACTTCACTTTCGATTTTCATCATGACTGATAGCAGCGTCCCAGAACCAGGGCCAGCAAAGCTGAAGCGAAATGCAGGGCCCGATGAGTGGTTGGAAGCAGCAAAGAATTGCAAATATCTTTCGGAATCGCATATGAAACAGCTATGTGAGATTGTAAAAGAGTATATGATGGAAGGTGTGCTTGCGTCTAGGTCCCGCGGTAGCTCACTTTTCAGCAGCTAATACTTTGTACACGGTCAGAATCGAATATCCAGCCTGTATCAACCCCGGTCACCATTTGCGGAGACATCCATGGCCAATTCTACGATCTCCTAGAACTCTTTCGCGTCTCCGGCGGAATGCCAGATAATTCTGTACCAGAACCTCCCAAGACCGCCTCTGTGATTTCGTCAGCCGACTTCGAGCCCCCGACGACAACAACCGATTCAAAGCTGGGGAAGAAGTCGAAAACCCCGAGGTCTGAGGGAAACGATGAAGAGGATCAGGAGACATCATCAGACGTTGGTCGAGAACGATCCGGGAGTGTGTCTGTCAACAGCAATTTCGTGTTCCTCGGGGACTATGTGGATAGAGGATATTTCAGTTTGGAGACGCTCACTTTATTGCTATGTTTAAAAGCCAAGTGCGTTATTTTGTGCCTATTCCGACTGAAAATTACTGACTTTTTTTGCAGGTTTCCTGATCGAGTAACACTGGTTCGTGGCAATCATGAGTCTCGGCAAATCACACAGGTTTATGGGTTTTACGAAGAGTGTTTGCAAAAGTACGGGAACGCTTCTGTATGGAAGGCTTGCTGTCAAGTGTTCGACTTTATGACCTTGGGCGCTATTATCGACGGCCGAGTATTGTGCGTTCACGGAGGACTGAGTCCGGAAATCAGGACATTGGATCAAGTTCGCGTAGTCGCCAGAGCTCAAGAAATTCCACACGAAGGTGCATTCTGTGATCTAGTCTGGTCTGATCCGGATGATGTTGCAACATGGGCAGTCAGCCCCCGGGGAGCTGGTAAGCCGATCAACCTGCGTGATGAAGTCCCTACTAACGTCCATCCCAGGCTGGCTGTTTGGCGACAAGGTAGCGGATGAGTTCTGCCATGTGAATGACCTGACCCTGATTGCCCGAGCACATCAGCTCGTCAACGAGGGCTACAAATACCATTTCCAGAATTCAAACGTGGTCACCGTGTGGAGTGCACCAAACTACTGCTACCGTTGCGGAAACCTGGCGTCAGTGTGCGAGATCGGGGAGGACCTAAAACCATCATTCAAGCTTTTCAGTGCTGTGAGCGACGACCAACGGCATGTGCCACAGTCACGGGGGGGGCGCAGCGAGTACTTTTTGTAAAACATCCATGGCTCATTTTTGTCTCATTGTCGACACGCATCCGCTCTCTTGCGACGAAGGCGTTTATGACCGGCGTTGGCGTTCGGGAGAATCCCTGGCCTTTCTTCAGGTAGGCAGTTGAGCATATACAACGATCTTAGAGCACGTTTAATGATATCTGAATTATGTTGAAACTATCCTGTCTTTTCTAAATGGACTGTTACCTAGTCCAATGCCGTGTCAACAACCGCGTACTCTCAAGAATTTATCCCTCTTCTAGATGCAGATAATCCTGGTTCCGAGGCATGCCTCTGTCGCCTCCGGGATTGATTCCGGGGGCTTCGGAACACAACCCGGAGTCACCGAACCAGCATAACTAGACTCAAGTAACTAACAACAACTTAAAGCAAGAATATACCACTGCCTGTCATTTGATTCATTTTCTTGCTCTCTTTCCCCATTCACCATTATTGCCATATCATAAACCACATACATACATCCATACCCATCATCAGAGTTCCATACTATCATCATCTACTACTACTACTACTACTACTACTACTACTACTACTACAACACAAAAATGCCCCCCCAACAAACCGACGTCCTAATCTGCGGCTCCGGCTCCGCAGGCCTCAGCGCCGCAACCTGGCTATCGCTCTACAACATCCCCTACAAAATCCTCGAGCGCCGGTCCGGACCCATAGAAATCGGCCAAGCAGACGGCGTGCAGTGCCGAACGGTCGAGATCTTCGAGTCCTTCGGTCTAGGGAATGAATTGCTCCGGGAAGCGTATCATGTTCTTGAAGTCGCATTTTGGGCTGATGATGGGAGTGGGAGTGGAAGTAGTTCGGGGACCGGGGTTGTGAAACGGATGGGGAGGACGGCGGATACGCAGCGTGGGTTGTCGCATTTACCGCATGTGATTTTGAATCAGGCGCGGATTAATGGGTTGTTTATTCAGGCGATGAGGGGGTTTGGTGGGGGGGAGATTGAGTATGGGTGGGATGTTAGGGGGGTTAATATTTCTGGGGTTGGTGGGGATGGTGGGGAGTATCCGGTTAGGGTGAGGGCGGTTGGGGAGGGAGGGGTGGAGGAGGTCTTTGAGGCGAAGTATGTTTTGGTATGTTTTCTCGCTCTGTCTCTTTTTTCTTTCTCTGAATGCGGCCTGCTGGAGGTATATGGGGGATCTGAGCTAACATAAAGTTAGGCGTGCGATGGTGCGCATAGCACGGTTCGGAAAGCATTAGGACTCAAGATGGTTGGGGATAGTTCGGATGCTGTCTGGGGTGTTATGGATATGGTCCCACGGACTGACTTCCCTGATATCCGGAAGAAGGTTTCGATTCGATCACAAGCGGGGAACTTGTTGATTATCCCGCGCGAGGGAGAGAACTATAACCTGACACGGTTTTATATTGAGCTTCCGCCGGGGACTAAGGCGAAGGATGTCAAGTTGGAAGACTTGCAGCAGGCGGCGAGGAGTATACTAAGTCAGTATAAAGTCGAGTTCACGGAAACTGTTTGGTGGTCTGCATACTCGATTGGCCAGCGGTATGCGGACTTCTTTCATAAGGATTACCGGGTCTTCCTGGGAGGAGATGCGTGCCATACACATTCACCAAAGGCGGGTCAGGGAATGAATGTCAGCTTGCAGGACGGGTATAACATGGGCTGGAAGTTGGCGCATGTTCTGAAAGGGCTGGCTCCGCCGTCGCTTTTGGAAACATATGTCCTGGAGCGCCAGAAGGTGGCTATTGATTTGATCAACTTTGACCGATACTTCTCGAAACTTTTCTCCACTGGCGGCAAGGCTTCTGCTACAGAGTTCCAGGAGGGGTTTATCAAGGCTGGGAAATATACCGCTGGACTGACTGCGAAGTATGAGGAGTCGCCTATCACGAATGACCTGGGGTTGTCGGATTCATTGGCCAAGAACATCGTTGTCGGAATGAGACTACCCAGTTCCCAGGTCGTCCATTACTGTGACTCGAAACCGGTCCAGCTGGCCAGCGCGATGAAGTCCGATGGACGCTGGAGAGTGATGGTGTTCGTAGGTGATACCAGTTTGCCACAGAACAAGACCCGGCTGGACGCGGTATGTTAATCACGGAGAGGTTATCTTGTTGAACCCATGCTAATACAGCTCCTAGATCGGTGCCTATCTTAGCTCAGCCGAGAGTCCTTTACAGACCTTCCGCTTCAAAGGTGGTGATTCTGATAGCCTCATCGAGCCCATTCTCGTAGGTCACGGAGCACGACATGACATCGAACTCGACCAGATCCATCCAGCTTTTTACCCTGTTACTGGAAAGAACCAAATCAAAGGTATGGACTTTACACAATTCTAGGATTTAAACCAAACTAACACCCCCTAGACCTCCACAAGATCTTCTTCGACGACGAGAGCTACAATAAGGGTCACGGCCAGCTTTATGAACACCTAGGAATCAACCCTCAAAACGGTGTCATTGTTATAGTCCGACCAGATCAATGTGAGTAGCTCTTTCCGTCTGATCTTTGGGTATCCTTGCTTATGGATGGATAGATGTTTCTTCGGTAATTGCCATTGATGACTATAAGCGGATTGGACAGTTCTTTGAGGGGTTCCTTATTCCTCAAGAGCATCCTGGCTCACTGAGTGGTAGTAAGCTATAACTTGGTGCGATTTTATGATGAGATTATGGATATAGTTGGAGTGCTTGACATTGGATATAGAACTAGCATTATACATTCCTGGCTTATTTTGTCCGCCTAGATTAGGTACTGTTCACAGAATTAAACATTGGCCAGGCTACATAATTGCCTATCTTACAATATTATGGGTGACTTTTATCTCTCTCGGAAATCACCTGCATGCACCTCGTATAGAAATCATGAGTCACCTTGCAACAACCTCAGGCAGAACCATTCGTACATCCTCTTAAAAACAACCTACATCACCTCAAGAAGCACGAGAGGAACTTCATTACAGCTAATAAAAAACACCCCAACATGGCACTCAAATTCAACTACACGGTTGCCCCGCACCTGGAAGAATTCAACCTCCCATTTCCCACCTTTCGCGCCACAAGACCTGAACTCACGCATTTCATAGGCGGCGGTCTCATATTCTCTCAGGCGGCAATTAAAACAACCCACCATGACAATCCTGACGAAGAAGACGGAGTAGAAGGAGAGAAATACCTCCGCATCCTTCTCCTCCAACGCTCCTACGAAGATTCCTGGGGCGGCCATTGGGAAGGCCCAGGCGGCTCCTGTGAGCCCGAAGATGAAACCCTACTTGCAGGCGTCGCGCGCGAAATCTTCGAAGAGAGCGGACTGCATGTTTCGAGATTCGTTGAACTTGTTGCGATCGATAATTGGGTGAAGACTCGTCCGGATCAGGTCATTGTCGCGGCGAAGTTTACGTTTATTGTTGAGGTGCGTGAGGCGCGTTCTGCTGGTTCTGGTACTGGTACTAGTACTGGTCAGCATGATGAGGAGCAGGCTGGATTACCGGCGGATAAGCTTGAGGATGGGGGGGTTGTTCCTGGTCTTTCTAGGCGCTGGGAGGATGCGATTAAGTTGGATCCTGCGGAACATCGGGCGTTTGAATGGGTTACTGAGGAGGAAGTGAGAGATAGTGATGGGGATAAGGCGGGGAAGTTCAAGTCTTTTGGTCAGCAGGGGAAGACAATATTGAAGGCGTTTCGAATGTTGAGTGAGAAGGCGTAGGAGGATGCTGTTTGATATTGATTGGCATCTGAAATGCGGTGGTTACGCTGAAGGCTGTATTTTGGATGTTTCGGAGTCAACTACTACTACTATATGTTAATTAATAGACATAATGTCTGAATGGCATCATGCTGTATACTGAGAAGTTGATGCCTGAGGTGTCAATAGAAATGTGGGAACCAATCAGAGTTTGGTCAAAAAATCCCAAATCTTGAACGACTTTGGAACTCCAACCTTTGCAAACCTCATCATTGCTGGTTCAAGAAAGACAATTATCCCTCCGTGATACCTCCCATCATCGCAGGGCTCAGCAAGCTGCACCTGTAATGCTTCATCTAGATTAAGGTCTCCCCTCTCCAGGAATCTCCGCATTTCCAATCAGTCACCCCGCTCACGAGGGGCTACGGTACTCTTGCAGTTTGCACAAATCCGCCATGGCGGAAACTGCTAAGGCGCAAGGTTTGTTGTCTTTGATTTCTTCCTGTAATCAAGCCGACGGCTAACCGTATGTCTTCTAGATCTCTTGACCCTCTGGCATTCGTTCCGTCTGCCTCTACTCATCGCCCTTGGCACCGTCGTGATTATACTCCGTCTTCGTCGCGTGCTCCAGTCACGATCTAAAGCCGCTACCGCATCCTCAGTTCCGCCTTCTCCACGAAGTTCGTCTCCAGAAAAGATTGTTAGGTCCGATGAGGTGCGGCCGACACTTGAGAAAGAGCCCAAAGTGCTTGACAGCGGCCGCGTTTCACCTAAGCCCACGGCCGGACCGAAGAGAGTGGCCGGCAAGAAGCCATCAAAGGTTGCTGGGCGAAGTTCGAGTTCAACAGCCGACGAGGAACAACAGCCTGTGACCTTCATACAACCTATTATATTCTGGGCATCATTGACGGGAAATACCGAGAGATACGCTCAACTACTGCTGGAAGATTTGCGCGCTGCGGCGCAGGACCAGGCAGACCCTGAAGACCGCGAGCGCGGGCTTCTGCCTCCTCAGATCCATGACATCTCTTATGTCGACTATGATGACTACTTCACTACGGCGCTTAAACCTCCACCAACCTCTCCAGGCACGCGCTATATGTATTGCTTCCTGATTCCCAGCTACAATATTGACACTATTTTGAATACCTTCCTCGGTCACCTGGATGAAACTCACCATGACTTCCGCATCGATACAGGATCCCTGTCAACCCTCGCTGGCTATACTGTTTTTGGCTTCGGAGACAGAGAAGGATGGCCCACGGAAGAAGAAGGCTTCTGTTCACAGGCCAAAGAACTAGACAGGTGGATGGCCAAGCTCACTGGCAAAAGAAGAGCATACCCCCTCGGATTCGGAGATGTGAAGAGCGATGCCGAGGCTTCTCTCAAAGAGTGGTCTCGTGGACTCCAGGATATCCTTGGTGATATCGTCAAGAACGGCGGTTTGGGAGAAGGCGTCGCCGGCAGTGGTGATCCACTTGAAAGTGATGAAGAACAATCTGATGACGAAGATTCTAACAAGACAAAGCCCCGTAACCGGCGAAAGCCGCAAGCAGTGATGGATTTAGAAGACATCAAAATGGGCTCTAACGGCCAAGTTGGGGCTTCACCAATTCCAGTCGACTTCACCACTGAAGTAAATGCCGCCCGCGCTATCCAACCGACCGAGAAAGAAATGGTTCCCAAAACATCGCCTACCTATACCTCCCTTACCAAGCAAGGCTACACGATTGTCGGCTCCCATTCCGGTGTCAAGATCTGTCGCTGGACTAAGTCTGCGCTGCGTGGACGAGGATCCTGCTACAAGTTTTCGTTCTATGGAATTCGATCCCACCTTTGTATGGAGGCAACACCCTCCCTTTCCTGCAGTAACAAGTGTATTTTCTGCTGGAGACATGGGACCAATCCCGTCGGTACCACTTGGCGTTGGAAGGTGGATTCGCCGGAGTTGATCTTCGAAGGCGTCAAGGAAGGGCACTACAAAAAGATAAAAATGATGCGCGGCGTTCCCGGTGTTCGCGCCGAGCGCTTCGCAGAGGCAATGCGCATTAGACACTGTGCTCTCAGTCTTGTTGGCGAACCGATCTTCTATCCCCACATCAACGGATTCCTCGATCTTCTTCACGCCGAGCACATCTCCAGCTTCCTCGTCTGTAACGCACAGCATCCGGACCAACTGGAGACTCTGCATCGCGTGACTCAGTTATACGTCTCTATTGACGCGAGCAACCGCGAGAGTTTGCGCAAGATCGACCGGCCCCTCCATCGCGATTTCTGGGAGCGTTTTCAACGATGCCTCGACATCCTCCGCGAGAAGCGCCATATCCAACGAACCGTCTTCCGCCTCACTCTAGTCAAAGGCTTCAACATCGACGATGAGGTCATCGGATACGCCAACCTCGTCGAAAAGGCACTACCATGCTTCATCGAAATCAAGGGCGTGACATACTGCGGCACAAGCACCAGTGCAGGCGCTGGGCTAACGATGCAGAACGTCCCCTTCTACGAAGAGATCGCTGCATTCGTAGTCTTACTCAATGAAGAACTGGAGCGTCGTGGTCTCGACTACGGCATCGCCGCCGAACACGCTCACAGTTGCTGTGTTCTTATCGCGTCGCGGCGCTTCCACGTCAACGGCAAATGGCACTCGCGGATCGACTATCCGCGTTTCTTTGAGCTTCTTGAGAAGGAAAAGGCTGACGGGACCTCTTTCAGGCCGGAGGATTACACGGTAGAGACGGAAGAATGGGCTCTATGGGGTAATGGCGGCTTCGACCCGAATGACGAACGAGTTTACAATAAGGGCAGCAAGAAGGGTATGAAAGCGTCGGACGCATAGATCTGATTCGCATATAATGATAACCTCAGCTTACCTCCAAGCTCAATGCACACAATCTTAAACCACCATCATCCCCACCCTCCTCCAAAAGTTCAGACCCTCCTCCACCCCAATTCAAACAACCGATCAATCTCCCCAACCCCAAGATCCTTCATCTCAGGAACAACCCACCAAGTAACCCCCACAGCAAGCACACAAAACCCCATATAGACAAACCCCGTCTTCCCACGCAACGCCCCCTGATCCTCATTGAAAATATACGGCAACACAAGCCCCATCACCCCATTCGCAAGACAATTCACCAACCACCCAAGCCCCTGCGTCTTCGCGCGGAGATGCAATGACGATGCTTCTCCGCTGATGACGTATGATGCTGGCCAGACTGTTAGGCCCGTTGTTATTGTAAGTAGGAGGATGCTTGTTTGTGTGTACCATATTACTACTCCTCCTTCTCCTGTCCCTGTTTTTGTTCCTGTTTCCCCCAGACTCGGACTCGAACTCGAACTCGAACTCGAAGATGAAACTGAAGAAACAACCCCCATCCCCATCCACAACAACCCCCCAACAACCAACCCCCAAATCGTAAGTACCACCCGACCAAATCTCGCGACCATAGCCACCCCGCCAATATTAGCAAGAAGCCCCAACGCAATCCCAACCTGCAGAAAAACCAGACTCGTGTGCGCGGACATGCCAACAACTTGCATGAAGTAACTACCCTTCGCCAGCAAAGTAAGACCAAAGAGCGTGGGGAGGAGATTCGCGAAGAGCACAATTGTTGTTCGTAGGCGGTTGGGTCGGGCGAAGCATGCTTTGTAGGTTGGGCTTCTTCTTCTTCTACTACTATTACTAGCTTCAGTGGTGGTGGTGGTGGTGGTTTCATGCTCGATAGAAAGACGAATCTGATGCAGGAGGGCATCAGCATCCCCATCTGAAGAAACAAGCCGTCTTTGACACTTCCACGCTTCATCATCATCTCTGCACCCCCTCCGTCTCCCCCTCCTCAGAATATATGCCGGACTCTCCGGAACGAAGACCGCAACGATGAGCGGAATCACCGAAAACGCCCACTGCGAAAGAAAACACTTCTTATACCCCCCCTTCCCCTTCCCCTCCTCACCCAACTCAAGATAAACAACCACACTCCCCCCCAACTGCCCAAGTAGCATAAAACCCGGGAAACCCCCCAAAACCGGGCCCCGGAGAACCTTGGGGAGAATCTCCGAGATATATGTCTGGGTCGTACACATGATCATATTAACCGCAAAGCCCTGAACGAGTTTCGCAATGAAGAAGATAGAGCGGCGGGATGTTTTCCCCTCTGGCGCGTTTGAGACGTATGCGATGGCGACGCCTATTGCGGAGATTATAGATGCGAGGGCGAGAGAGGGACGACGGCCGAAGCGGTCTTGGATGGTTCCTGCTGTGAGGGAGCCGAGGATTCCGCCGAGGGGGTTTGCGATGTTCCAGAGGCCGAGCCAGAGGGAGGGGATGATGAGGTTGTTGTTTAGGTAGCGGCCGAAGTCTTTCCTTTTATGGTATTAGTGATATTCTCACTCGTAGTAGAGAGGAAGGAGGTGACTGACTGGAACTCGGGCATGGAGGATACGTTTCCCACGATGACGAGGTCGTATCCGTAGAGGACGATTCCTGAACTTAGGGCTAGACACCATGCGACTGTTTTCGGGGATCGTTTGACCGAGTCTAGGAGCGATGGTTCTGTGTTTTGCTGCTGGGAGGGTGGAGACGAAGATGGGGTTCTCTCATGATTGTCTACGTCGTCTGGGCTGCCCATGGTTTTGGAGATTTATCTAGGTGACGCAGGGAGACTGAAATCCGTGTTCACCTGCATATTTCATAACGGCCACGTCGCAGCCAAGGTGGCGGGGCCACCAATATATCCGGCTCGAACGGAAGATTTAGAATGACTGGGAGTACAATGGCAAAGCAAACTATAGATATGGTACGCGGTGGACATTAGTTTCCACGTTAGGTTGCACATTCAAGTTTCATCTCGTATATACAACTGAGTCCGGACAGCACGGATAGTCCAAGGTGTGTAATATTAAAACATAGTCATGAGTATCATATCTAGGGGTAATAGACGTAGTATGTTCAACATATCATAGAAGAAGATTTCATGAGAAAACGTGAGGGTGCGAATGGTAATCCAGTCAACCTTGTTTGGAACTGTCATCCGGTTTCGGCGGCATTGCTCCCGTATCCTCTATGAAAGAAACCAGACTCTTGTGTCGTCCAGGCTTCGTCATAAAGGTATCCATGCCAGACCCGATCGTGTCACGTTGGCAAATCGTTCTGCGCGACCCCAGTCAGGGCAATGATCCCGACGGGAGTTTTTCCTGGGTTGAATTTCTTCTCGAATGCGCGAATTGGCCGAGTTGCTTCTAGGCCGTCTATGACTGGCATGGAGATATCTATCGAATGGTCAATAGTTTCTCAGGGCAGATAGATAGATGAAAATGGATTGAAAACTCATCACCACAGCTGAGGAATTCGCTTGGAAGAATTCAAGAGCTTCTTGTCCATTTGACGCAGTGTCGTATTTACATCCCAGTTTCTTCACAAGCTCGACTAGGATTCTTGACGTTGATATTGTCATCGACGATGAGGATCGTCTTTGCCGGGTTCTCTTGATCGTCCAAGTTCGCGAGAGCCAGATCCCCGTCAGTAGCAGGAACGGTAATCGGCGAGATACAAGACGAATCGGTGCACTTTGAGGCTGCGACTCCGAGTGGACATTCAAAGTCTTTATTGCTTGAGGTTGAAGGTTCTGTGAGGTCTAAGCTGTAATCTACCTCCAAGCCCAATGTTGTTTCCCTTTTCTTCTTTTTATAAGGTGCCCTTAATTCCAATACAGTGAAACCTCAGGAAATGCAACTCCAATCAGCTTTTGACTTGGGCGCCCCGAAACTGTGATAGTTGTCAACCAACATTGCCATGCAACGGCGGAGAAGATTGAAAGTACGTATATGGTCAACATTCTGCAGCTTCTCTTCTATTGAAAATAATAGAATGAATATATATATATATATATATATATATTAATACAAGATTAACTTGAAGACCCACTTGAAATTATTCTGATAAGGTTGCTACCTAGAATACCCTGTGTTAACTCGTGAGCCGTGCTAACAGGGCAGACAAACAAAGACCATCCCAACCTCTCAACCTCTCAATGCCTGCTCAGCTCAGGAGCTCCCTACCTCGATGTCTACAACTTCTATTAACAAAATCAACACCTACTAGTCCTCTACTCAGACATCAACATCTACTACTAACACCTCCTCTCTTTCAAACCCTCCACTCCACATCAACATCCACATCCAAATCAACCATGCCCCCCAAATCATCATCCACCCCCAAGCCAACGCCAAAACCCCCACCAACCGACCTCCCAATCCACACCTTCCCCACAGCCTCCTCCCTAACAACCTTCCTAGAAAAAAGCCACACAACCCTCCCCGGCTTCCACCTAAAACTCGCCAAAAAGTCCTCCGGAATCGCCTCCGTCTCCGCGCCCGAAGCCGTCGAAGTCGCGCTCTGCTTCGGCTGGATCGACGGTCGCGCAAACGCCTTCGACGAGAACTACTGGCTCGTGCGATACACGCCCCGACGCGCAAAGAGTCTCTGGTCCGCGAAGAATGTCAAGACCGTTGCGCGGTTGGTGGAGGAGGGGAGGATGAGAAGGGCTGGGTTGGAGGCTGTTGAGACGGCAAAGGAGGATGGACGGTGGGAGAGGGCGTATGATGGGCCGGCTGGGATTGAGGTTCCGGGGGATTTGGGGGAGATGTTGAGCCTGGAGGGGAATGAGAGGGCGAAGGTGTTCTTTGAGGGGTTGAATCGGACGGATAGGTATTTGGTTTTGCATCGGTTACAGACGGCGGCGGTTTCGAGGAGGGAGGGGAGGGTTAGGGATGCTGTGGAGATGTTGGGGAGGGGGGAGATTGAGAAGGGGGCAGGGAAGGCATCTGGGAAGGCGTACAAGGTTGAGAAGAAGGTGGAGGAGACGACGGAGGGGAAGAGGAGGAAGGTCAAAGTTGAGAAAGCGAAGGTTGTTAAAGTGTCGAAGCGTGTTGAGGGAGAGACTTCATCAGGGAGTGGCAGACAATTGCGGTCTCGAAAGCCACGGCAGTGATGTCTTCAGCTTGCATGTTTACAATATGATACCCTGGAGTTTTGTTCGGTGCCTTGTGCTTCACGTTTGAAATATGATCTACACAAGTCCCTACGCAGTCGACTCTTTACAACTCATGTCTGGGGGCCTCGATACGTTCGACGAGGCGGCTCATGTTGCGGAGATTCTCACTGTCTCGCAGTCTCTGGTAGAATCCTTAGATTGCATTGGGTGCAGTAGACTATCTCCTTGTGTCGCTGCCGCGAGATTTACGATATGAGTTCCGGCGGGGCTGAATGTCTGGGCATGCGCATTTTCATAAGATGGGACGGATCTGCTTGGTGGGAGCTATGCTCAGAGAAACAAGTTCAATGCGTTGGGTTGGCTCTGAAGGGATTGATTGCGTGCCCTTGGATACTAAATTCAAGGGAATCAATCGAGGTTTAGCCATTTCAGCTCCCAGATCAGGAGATGCAAAGAGATATCTGGTGATGAATTGATACATGAAGCTAACTCACATTGTCAGTTAGCTACTAGACTAGAGAGATTAGTGAAAACTCCAGAGCGGGACTTCGCTCCGCCCGGAAAAGTCTGTCACCATGCAGACCGAAAACTCTGCAACGCGAAAATTGGACCAGTTAACAAGTTACGGAGAAATCGAGTATTCCAAATGATTGATTGATCAAATAACTAAATCCAACTATTTCCATTCCAAACACCAACATCAAAGTGAAAAAGGAAGAAAGCCTTTCAGACCTCCTCGACACCCACCAAAGTCCGGCCGACCGAAGTCAAGACACCGAGACAAGGTCAAGATCATCACCACTCCCTGGACCAGAGCAAACCACGAACAAGCTCATCCGAAGACAAGTCGTACCGAGGGGAGCAAGATCGAGGCGGAAGTAAAACGGTTTCACTTTAGGGTATCGAGGACATAGAAGTCATCAGCAAGGGTTGGGGGTGTGGCTCTTTAGAAGAGCTCAATGAGGGACGTCTACTCTAAAGTGATTCTTTGAACTGTAGGCGAAGGAAGATTAGCAAAGATGCTCGAGAAAAGAGAAGACTCAAGGTAGGGGGGGAGAGAACATACGTAGAGTCGCTTGATTTTCAAAATGAAGGGGGAGGAGCCGCCTTTTATATTTTGGCTGAGCAACTCGGTTGGCGCTAGTGGCTAGCGAGATCATGTGTTGTTTGTTTGATTTGCGTGACAAAATTTTCCTCGCTCCAATCATTGTTGCTGAACAGAATCTTCTTCGCTCCACTGCTTCTAGAACATCAAACTTCTCTAAGTTGAGGGTCCAGCTGGCGATGTCTGTCCAATTGACTACATTGCTATTATCCAATTCTATTACGTTTGCCTTCATTTGCTCCATCGTAGACCCGAGTAAAACGGTCTGTGAAGCTTTTCCAAGCAGCGATTCGGCATTTGCTGGCAGGCCTCATCCGAACCTCTTCAAGTTCGAAAAATTCACCTAGGCAAGCTTGTGTGGGCTCAACTTGATATTGCCATTGGTCCTCAACGTAGTCTCCCAGTCATGCTACCCTTGGAACAGCATCAGAGAGCGAGAGATCAAGATGGTAGAGTCTTATCATCATCGTGGGTTGACTCTACCATCTTGATCCCAGGCATGATGCTGGCTTTGACTATGCTGTGCTCTTCAACGCTCAATAATAATAATAATATCTTGATTAGAGACTTCTTTCCTATCAGCATGCTTATACAGCAAATTGGCAGAAGGCTAAGTTGCAACACAACCCTGAGGTTGGCAATTCCCTGTCCTAAATCATCTTGATACAGTACAGGTGGTTTATCATCTTGATTTTACGGAAATATCTACAGGCGGGGAATGAACCCTCGACTTCTTCTAGGCCAGAGACTGTTGGCTGGCTTAGACCGCTAGGCCATAAAAAAGAAAATCGGTAATAGACTAAGTCTATATAGTCCATTATATCCCATCAAGCTGTTGACCTTACTTTCCTTATCTATAAGACTCAATCAGACTTATATTAGAGCGTACCATATATTTTCTAAGGATTTGTGCACACGAGGAAGGGGCTGTATATCGTCCGTTTTAAAATATCTATCTGTTTATGTACTATCTGCGTTGAGCGTAAACTCAGTATTGTTGGTGGACTGCTGCTTTATCCGCTCCTGAATATATATCCCGAAACATCATCCTAAGAGTCTAACATAACCAACCTAGTTCAGGTTTTCAACTCAGATTTATCTTGCTTTTAGCATGATCAATGAAAACACTGCACATCTCCCCCGCAGAATCTCTATTTAGTATAAAGGAGTACTCCGTTGAGTGCGAGGATCGGATTTGGAGATTTGGAGACCTTATCAGCGGTGCGGGGTCCGCATTTTGAATCCATCTATCTCTGACTGGCGGGAGAATTGCCGAACTTCCTCTTCAACACTCGTCTCACTCTACAGCTTCCTGCATTCTGTGACCTCAACACATACAATGGTCTAATGGAGGACAGGTCTCGTCCTGCCTTCTCCCATGCCGCGACCCAAGGTCCTTCCTGCGAATCGTCTGCGGGCTCCGGAAGCTTGCCTCGCTTGCCGGGCGTCCAAAAAGCGCTGTAGCGGTACCTTTCCGTGCACGAAATGTGTCGGAAACGGGCGTGCCGACTCCTGTGTGCCGTTTCGGCGGGCGACCACCCAGCGGCGGACAAGCGATGCTTACGGGACGCCGAACACTTCCACTGCGCTGACGTCCAGTGTCGGGCTTGATAGGCTTCCGCAACTTCTACCCTCCGCATCTGGCAAATCGGGGGCACCACACAAGACTCATTCCCGCATGCTACGGAACCGTCAAGGCGAACGAGGTATACGAGCCCCTTCGAGGAGATCTTGGAACACAGGTCGCTAAGGGTCAATATAGTTTACATTGGCAGAGCCGCCTCGCTGTCTTTCTTGCAGCTGCTTCGGGACACAGTCACACAGCACATCGGGCCGTCTCAGTTTTCGCACAATGTCAAAAGCGAAGACATGCTAGAAACAGACACCCCGGATGATATACCACAATCATTCCAGAATGAGGTTGATCCAAACGAGATGCAAGGGTTTATACGGACCTATCACATCGCAGTATGCTAACCCTCCATCAAGTACTTGATCTTCGAGCTAATGGAGCGAATGCATATAGACTAGAGGATTTATTAACGTCCTCTCGGACCCCGAGGCCCGTCAAATGCTGGGGACATCACCACCGAACGAGCCAGCGAACAAGACAATGGTGGCTTTGAGAGATATCATGATAGCCATCGGGGCGCAGTCGTCGAAGAATGACCTAGCGGTTGCGCGCATTGAACGCTACTTCTTCTCTCGTGCCCGGCAAAGTGCATTCGCCGGCATGCTGGAAAATCCGAGCGTAGACTTGGTCCGTTTATTCCTCTTGATGTCCTTTTACATGCTTGGTGCCTGCCGTCGAAATGCCGCGTTTATGTATGTGGGAGTTGCAGCTCGAGCAGCTGCTGCTTTAGCTCTTCATCTCACTGATTCCACTTTACTTGAAACGGATGAGCAACAGAAAAGGTAAGCAATTCCACCATTCTCACATGTCTCTCCCTAATGTGATGTTAGAACCCGGGTGTGGATGAGTCTCTGCACGTTGGACCTTCTGACCAGTTCAATACTTGGGCGACCTGCAGCAACGGCCAATTTGCGCCCAGAGGTCGCAGACGTGGAGTTTACCCAGTCAACCAGAGCCATGGATGATACCCTCGTCGCTTCTTACGAGATGGCCCAAATACTCGATGAAATTGTCGCCCAATTATACAATGAAAAGGCCGCGTCACCAGAGCTGGCAGAGTCGCTGCTTGACAAACTTAAACAATGGAGCAATGATCTCCCTGAATCATTATTATCCTCGCCAAGCACGCATCACGAACGTCTTGCCGCTCAGGAACATATCATTGGGAGCCTTCACGTCGCCTGTACTTACCATTTTGCTGTCATCATAGTGACACGGCCATTCCTGATATCAGTTCTAGGAGTTCGTCTGGCACGACTGCACCAGGGATCTCCAGAGATAATACAAGACGACATGCTTTTGGAAGATCCCGCACACACAAAGCTGGCTAACGCGTGTGTGGAGTCTGCCTTGTACATGATCCAGACCTGTCTAGAAGTACATCAGTCGCGTCTACTGCTCGGAAACATGTGTATCCTAAAGTAAGTCCCATCCCCCGCAGATTGACCCTCAAAACCAACTCCAACCCTCATAGGGCCCTTGTCTTCGCTGCAGCCCTTATCCCAGGATTCTCCATGTTTTCCCAGAAAGAGGTAGACCCAGCCCTGGAAGGGGCCTTTAACGGAGCCCTCGAAATCCTCCGAATCCTCTCCCAACAATCCGCCCAAGCAGCTCATTACTTCGAGATCCTCAACCTCCTACGAAACGCAATCGACGAACAGCGCCAACGCCTACGTGAGAACCCACTACCAGACAAGAAATACGTCAGCAAGCTATTCAGCCTGAACAATCGCCGAAACTCCCCTCAGCCCCAGAGGGATCTCTTCACTTCTTCTGAACCCGCAGCCGGAGGCTCTATTGAGCTTGATCAACAGCCCCTCACCGTGAACTCCCCATACCCCGACCCTGAAGACCCCAATCTCTTTGATCCCGCAGACGTCGCAGCTGCATTCACTGAGTGGGAAGGCATGGAATTACCCCTATGGGACCGGTTCCCATTTATCGACGATTCGTTTTTGAATTAACATGTTTCGCCCTCTTCCCCATTATTATATCTATCATTTGCATTGTCGTCTACTTCGACAATCCAGACCAGCAAGTCTGGTCTTGTATATACCCGGCCGCGCCTTTTTTTTTTTTTTTAGGATCCTTCTTCGCTTTATTAAGTCACGAGAATTACCAATACCATTATTGTCGCATCTTTTTCTTATGGAGTCCATCCTTCTTTCACCCCTTGATCATGTTCATTCCCATGTTCTCCTTCAAGTAAACATGTAAGAAAGTACATAGCTATAGTCCGAAAAACCCCTTACTCCAAATTCAACCCAAGTACTACCCCTCCCAAGAAACAACCCGGCGCAGACTCAAGTATTAGCGGTACTACTGGTACTACTAGAAGAAGATATGCGAAACCAGGCCAGGCACTACTACTACTACTACTACTTACTAAACTACACTAGTCAGTAGTCAGTAGATTGAAAGAAACGCATTACACTCCTTATCAGAGTAAATACGTACCGCCCCGTATCTAACATCGTCGATTTTCTCAATACAACCACCAACCTAGTAACCTAGTACTATGTAACTAGTAGTATAGTACAATACTGCTAGCCCCATTCATGAAAGAAGAATACCTACTAAGTTAGGTACCTACCCCGCTATCTAGGTATAGTAAGCAAGTAACAGCAGGGGTCAGCCTGGTCCGATGACAATAATCCAGTGCGATTCGCTCGTTAAAGTTGCACCCGGGGTATGTTTAGCCCGAGGGAACCTCAGGGATGTCTCGCGGGGGTTTAACCCGGGAACCCGAGAGTTAGATTTGTTGGTTAGGTATATAGGTAGAACCGGTATTTATCGGGATCGGGGCGTGGGGCAAATGGGTCCATGGTCATTACATTATTCGGAGGGAGTGTGTCTGGTTCCGGTTCTGGGGTTGGTTTTAGCTACGGGTTGAGGATGGTGACGTTGAGGAAGATGACGGGTGCAGATTTGGGGTTGTAGGTCAGTCATTTTGGGTATTACGCAGGCTTGAATTTTAGATGATGGAGACTTGAAGGCTGGGTTTGAAATCAAGGATCATTTTTATTTAATCATAGGAATATCTTTGATATGTTTTTACATAAATGACATAGCCGCTAACAAGAACATTTGAACACTGAAAGGCGTCATTGCGCTTAATATATTGGTTGCAATCTCGTCATGATATCATATCTTTTTTGTTTAACCGAAGAGGGCGTCACCGAGGCGGTAGTGTACCGTCTTGATCTGGGTGTAGTTCTCGAGGGCGTAGGAGCCGAGCTCACGGCCGAGACCGGACTGCTTGAAGCCACCGAAGGGAGCCTGGTAGGAGATCAGGTTGTAGTTGTTGATCCAGACGGTGCTGCAAGAAATTAGTGAGTGAGATTGAGGTTGATCGCTAGAGCACTTACCCAGCCTTGAGAGCGTTGGAGACGCGGATGGCGGTGTTCACGTTCTGGGTATGGACACCAGCGGCAAGACCTGGGTAGATGTTAGTATGATAGTATCAACGAGCAGTGGTGTTAAGGCTTACCATATTCGCTGTCGTTGCCGATCTTGATGGCCTCAGCCTCGTCCTTGAACTTCTGAATAGTAACAACAGGACCGAAGATCTCCTCCTGGGCAATCTTCATGTCGGAAGTGACATCGGTGAAAACAGTGGGCTGAATGAAGTAACCCTCCTTGCCGTGTCGTTCTCCTCCCACGGCGACGGTAGCACCGCCCTGCTTACCGTGGTTGATGTACTCCATGATGCGGTCAAACTGGAGCTGGGAGACCTGAGGGCCCTGGAAGGTATCCTGTTCGAAGGGGTTTCCGAGCTTGTTCTGAGAGGCGCGCTCCTTGAAGCGCTCAATGAACTTGTCGTAGATACCTTCCTGGACGAGGATGCGGGATCCAGCACAGCAGCACTGGCCGTGGTTGAAGAAGATACCGAAGTTGGACCAGGAAATGGCATTATCGATATCGGCATCGTTGAACACAATGTTGGGAGACTTGCCACCGAGCTCGAGAGTAACCTTCTTCAGGTTGCTCTTAGCAGCAGCCTGGAGGATGGTACGACCCACCAGAGTTGAACCAGTGAAGGCAACCTTGTCAATGTCCATGTGGCTAGAGATGGCAGCACCAGCGACACGGCCGAAACCAGAGATGATGTTAATTACACCAGCAGGGAAGCCAGCCTCCTTGATCAGCTTGGCGGCATAGAGAGCAGAAAGAGGTGTCTGTTCAGCAGTCTTCAGGATCACAGTGTTACCAGCAGCAACAGCAGGACCGATTTTCCAAGACCACATCAGGAGAGGGAAGTTCCATGGAATGATCTGACCGCACACACCGAGAGGCTCGTGGCGGGTGTAAGTGAGGGTCTCAGGGTTGGT
This sequence comes from Aspergillus cavernicola, assembly GCA_027569065.1. Lineage (NCBI taxonomy): Eukaryota > Fungi > Ascomycota > Eurotiomycetes > Eurotiales > Aspergillaceae > Aspergillus > Aspergillus cavernicola. The sequence goes on along the minus strand of JAPDEK010000093.1, from coordinate 109,045 downwards.
ATCAATAGTCTGGCCGTGAATCTTGTCGGACCAGCCAGCATAGTAACGCAGGCAGCCAATCGCGTTACTAGCGTCGACCTTGGCCATGGTGAAAGCCTTGCCGTTGTCAAGGGACTCAATAGCAGCCAGGGTGTCAATATCGCGCTCCATCAGATCTGCCAGTTTGTTGAGGTAGCGGCCACGCTCGGAGGGAGTGACCTTGCGCCAGGAGCCTTCGAAGGCTGCACGGGCAGCAGCGACAGCGGTGTCAACATCCTTCTCGGTGGCTTCGTGGACGGAGACGATGGGCTTCTCGTTGGTGGGGTTGATGGTCTCGAAGGTCTTGCCCTCGGCTCCCTTCACCCACTCATTGTTGATGAACCTAAGGGGCGGCAACTGTTAGAATTCCACGTAGACAAAACCAGACGGGAGAGAAAACGTCATACAGGCCAGTGGGCTGCTCGTATTTGATGACAGGAGTCTCGATGGTAGTGAAAAGGTCAGACATGGTGAGAGGAGATGAAATTGGAAAGGGTATCTGGAGGAGAGGAGAGATCAAGAGAGAAAGTGGACGAAAGGGAGGAAAATAAGGCCTTTAATATTCAGAGCTCTCAGTAAAAGAGGGGAAGAGAGGGGAAGAATTGCACCGAAGCCAGGGCTCGGTACGGGTATTTTACACGTATCATACTCGACCATGATGACATCCTTGCGTCTTCATTTTGAAAGTTTCCACCCGCCCTGGCGAGCCTGTATGAAACTGTATGAAACTCTATGAAACTGTAGTATGAAAGCAATCGTGCGGGGTCTTCGCCGCAGAAAGACTTCAAATTTGACTTAAACGTCATGATAATACCGCCGCTTGGCATCGGAATTCCTCCCTGTTTCTTCTTCGGAGTCCACCAAGGTTCGGCTTGCTCAGTAATCTCCCTCATGGTCCTCCATCAATAGCCTATTCTAGCTAATCTTTCCGGATCTCTGATACGCTCTATGCAGACCCTGCGGAAGCACGCGGAATTCGGAAAGAAGAGCGGTTCTAATACCTTGATCAACCGCTTCGTACAACAACTGTCTTGAGTCGGGTTGCATTGGAATTTCAGTCAGCTGCCGCTGCTTCTGAGACGCAAATATCTACATGCTTCGCAACGGTGTGGACAAAGCTGGATGTACCTGAATGCCGGGAACTTAGTCCACAAAACTCAATCCAGCATGCGGTAGATACCCCAGATCTGACCTAGGACTCTGTGCCGTAGGCACTTGCCTGACTAAATATCATCCTCGAACCTGCATTGGTTGGAACACGGAGGTTTCTTAGACAAACACCTGCGCTATCCGGCTCACCTTTGTGATATATCTGAACGACAGCTTTTCCATCATCAAGGGGCATTTCTGAGGATGTGAAGCTCTGTCGCATACAAAGCTGCCTCTCAACTGCCTCCATATGTTCCTCGTATATAGACCATTCCATTATTGGTTGCTTATACGCTATCTTTGGTGGTCATATTAATCTGAAAATATACGCTTATGAGTCATAATGATTTTGAATAACTAATCATGGCTGAGAAGGTTGAGTTGGAGTCATCCATGATCACTGGGGCACTGACTGGAGTTAGACCACAATTGTCTCCACAACTGTCTTTATTGTTATACAAATGTCGTAACCTTGGAACTTCATCCAGCCTTCTCCTTACACTGTCCGACTCAAACATCCCGCAATGCCGAAATTCTACTCGTCCATCTCCCCAGATCTACGCGACTGGGCCTTGAGCCAGAAGGTGTTCTTCACAGCCTCAGCTCCTCTTCGTGGTCGACATATTAACGTATCTCCCAAAGGCCTCCCCGATGCTTCATTCGCCATCCTAGGTCCCAATGAGGCGGCCTATGTCGACTCTACAGGCTCTGGTGGTGAAACAATATCCCACCTGCGAGAAAATGGCCGCATCACTATCCTCCTCTGCTCGTTCGACGCAGCCCCCCGCATCTTGCGATTCTTCTGCACAGGGTCTGTAATTGAATACAGCGACCCCGGCTTTCGGCCATATCTCGAACGCATGGGAGGCAAGAACTTGACTGGGGCGCGTGCGGTTATCCGGTTGGACGTTTTCAAGGTGCCTCTCTCCTCCTCTGCTCCACTCCATCTCACCTCGAGGTTTACCAACTAACTTCGATCCGGTAACTAGGTGCAAACCTCATGCGGCTACGGTGTTCCAGAGCTATCTCTGACCTTTGACTCTGAAACAAACAAGCCAAAACCGTACTTCAAAGACCGGGAGACTCTGAGCAAGTGGGCGACCTGGAAAGTTGAAGGTGGTGATATGCGTGCCTACCAGGAACAGTGGAATAGTCGCAGTCTAGACGGACTGCCTGGTCTTCAAACAGCTTTGCAGGACAAAGGCCAGAGCGTTCTGTTGGCCAAGCTGGGTAATTGGACTAGCTACCACCGGGATGAGATTGAATTTATGAAGACGTCGGCTCTTTTGCTGTTTATTGCGATGGCAATTCTGCAGTGGGCTGGGTATCTTAGTGTCTGATGGGTTCCTGAGCGTATGTTGATCTAATTAACATTCTGCGATAGGATTGAATAGGTAATAATGTTATGATATTTCGTGTTCACTATAGGAGCTGGTGACATTGTGCATGCGTTCTACTCGGTGCAAACCACTTCTAAATGGCAGTAGTAACTCGAAGCTGATCCATCATTCTTGTCTCTACATTAATTCCTTGCTCTTTCTTCCTTCCTTCCCTCAACATGGCTTCCCGATCGCATACAAATGACCCCGCATCATCAGACCGACAACCGAGGCGCACCATTCCCATTCAAAGAATGATCCGGATGGTTATTTTTAAAAACGGTATATTTAAATGGGCAGAGCACTACTAATGTTGTGCCTTAGTTCTTATACTCCTAGCCTTCGAATCGAAGAGGCTTGAACATCCTTCAAATAGCCTCATCATGAGCTCTCGTCCAATTCGCATCGCGGGTATATCAAGCATCAAAACTTCAATTCAGTCACCAACTAATTATTTCTAGGTGCCTCCGGCTCCGCATCTGACCGTCGCCATGCCATCGCAGAATTCGCCCGCAACTACCCCCAGGACCCCGTGGACGTCATCATTGCTGACTTCATGAGCGAAGCCAACATGGTAATGGCTGCTGGACGTCGAGTGGACCAGGATCAAGCCCAGAGAAAGCCATATGCTGATAGCACTGATATTCCGCCGGGATACGAGCCCTCTTTCCTTCTAGCCCTGCAGCCGGCTCTGGAACATCTGGCAAAATACCGTATTAAGCTGGCTGTCAATGCGGGGAACACGGATACGGAGGCGCTTTACAAGGTGGTGACGCAGATGGTCAAAGCTAAGGGGTTAGATTTGAAGGTTCGTCAGTCTTCTTTTTTATGTTTCATATCCCTAGCTTACGTGTATAGGTGGCGTGGGTGTCCGGGGATGAGGTTCTATCGACGGTGAAAGCTGCACTGTCATCAGGACAGTCGACGTTCAAGAATATTTATACCAACGAGGTGCTCTCCGACTGGCCATTTGAGCCGATATTTGCCCAGTGTTACCTCGGAGGACTTGGAATTGCTGCTGCCCTTGCTGAGGGGGCCGACATTGTGCTCTGCGGACGAGTGTCCGATGCATCTCCGGTCATTGGAGCGGCATACTGGTATCACCAGTGGAAGCGAACTGATCTTGACGAACTGGCCAATGCCTTTGTTGCTGGCCACCTTATTGAATGCAGCAATTATGTCTGCGGAGGAAACTTTACCGGCTTCAAGGCTCTGGAGAACATTGGCAAGGACGGTTGGTGCAACATTGGGTATCCGGTTGCAGAGATATCAGGGGAAGGCAGAGTTGTCATCACAATGCAATCGTATGCCACCGGAGGCACCGTCACCGTTGAAACCTGCTCGTCCCAACTGCTATATGAGATCCAGGGCCCATGGTACTTCAACTCAGACGTAACAGCCATCCTAACCGACGTCCACTTCGAACAAATCGGTATTAACCGCGTTGCCCTTCACGGCGTGCGCTCCGCTCCACCCCCTCCAACAACCAAAGTGGGCATCACTGCCCGAGGAGGCTTCCAAGCTGAAGCCTCTTGGTTCCTTGTCGGACTCGACATCGACGCAAAAGCACGAATGCTAGAAGCCCAAATCAGACATCTCCTTGCTCCTTATATGTCTAACTACACATCCCTCAAATTCTCAACCCTGGGCTCTGCCCCAGACAACCCACGAGACCAGAACTGCGCCACCGTCACTTTCCGCACAATCGTACAAGCCCGCAAAGCGGAGCATATCGCCCCTAACCAATTCCTCCGCCATATCACCGACAATATCATGCAGGGCTACCCAGGCGCAACCTTTCACCTTGACCTCCGCCAGGGCTTCCCAAAACCTATCTTCGAATACTACGTCACTCTGCTCCCCCAAGCAGACATCAAACACCGCGTCCATCTCCCCTTCAAAAACAATCAAGCCCTCAACATCCCCCCTCCCCCAACAACCCACACCTACCCACCCCCCCAAACCCAATTCCAAACTCAACCCCTAACAAAACCTCCCTCCACAACTTCTTCCCCATATTTCGGCCCAACAACCCCCGGCCCCATAGGCTGGCTAATCCACGCCCGATCCGGCGACAAAGGCCCCGACGCAAACTGCGGCTTCTGGGTCCGCCACAGCGACGAATACACCTGGCTGCGCACGCTCCTCACAATTGAAAAGATAACCGAACTTTTAGGGCCCGAATATAATAATAATATAACTATCGAACGATTCGAGCTCCCGAATCTGCGCGGCGTGCATTTCTTGTTCCGCAATTTGCTGGATCGTGGGGTGTCGGTTACCACCGAGGTGGACTTCCTGGGCAAGAATGTGGCGGAGTTTTTGAGGGCGAGGTGGGTGGATTTGCCTGAGAGGTTTTTGGGGAGGGGGAGGCTGTAGTGTTCTCGACTTTTCTGGTCGATGACAACTGGAGGGGGGTTGTGGTGTTTCTTAATCCAACGAGGGCTAGAGTGTGGCCTGGTATCATTAGTTTTGTAACAATTTAGGTACCCATTGACTGTTCGAGAGCCACATTCAGACTTGGCCATGTATCCAAGCACCTTCCTCCCACTCACTAGGTACGACACTCATCGAGAACCCATGTCCAGGTAAGGCAAGGAAAAGGCAGCAATGCAATTTATTCGGCTATCGAAAGCTAGCTAAAAGGGGTATTATATCATATCAATATGCACATATCAGTCTGATTCTGAGTCTGTAAGAACCGCACTACACGCCCTACGTACTAGTTATGTACTACTGCCTACCTCCTCCGCCTCGAACTAGTACTAGGCATCGGCTCAAACCCATCACTATCATCGATATCCTCGCTGAGAACGCTAACGTCCCTGGTTGTTCGATTCGGCCGCATAGACCGAGTGTTACTACTAGCCACTGACGCGCCACGCTGGCTAGCACTAGCTTGTGAGCCGACGAAATCGAGTGTCATTTGGGTTTGTTTGGCTCGGCCGCCGCGACGGGCTGTTGTTGTTGCGGCGGTTTGGCTGACGGTGTTTGAGGATGGGGCGGGGGATGCAGCGGTGCGGGTTGTTTTTGTTTGACGGGTGCGTTGGGTTGCGGTGGGTTTGGCTGCTTGTTTGGCTGCTGGTTTGCGGGATTTGGTGGCGGGCTGTTTAACGAAGAGGGCCTGGGAGTCTTCGTCTTCGTCTTCGTCTTCGTTTAGGTTGGCGGGTTCTGGCTCCTCCTCGTCGTTGTCGTCGACCATGACGATGTCTTCTTCGTCGTCGTCGTCGTCGGATATGGCGCGGCGGCCGCGGGCTCGGGAAGTGGTGGGTTTGGATTGTGTGGCCTTTTTGGTCGTGGTTGCTTTTGTTGTTGCGGGTTTGCGGGTTGAGGTTGTTGCTGCTGCTCCTCTTCCTCGTCCTCGTCCGCGACCATGGCCGCGTGTGGAGGTTGTTGGTCGTCCGACTGGAGGCTCGGTGCCGTCCTCGCCGGCTTCTTCTTCAATGGGGTCCCTGCCTTCGTTGTCAGAGTGGATGAGTGCACCGGGTTGATCTTCCCAGGCGCCGTCGAACTCAGTGTCCCAGCCGTCGGGCTTCGGCTTGAAGCGTTTCTTGCCGCGGGTGCGTTTCTTGATGCCCTTGTTGAACATGTCTTCCATCTGGGTGCGGTATTTGTCCATCGCGGTTTGCAGGGAGCTCTGTGTCTCCTCTTCTTCGGCGTCGCTGTCGCGGTCTAATGCTAGTAGGTGTTTCATTTGGCCTTCGAGGGAATCGTTGACGAACATTTCTACGGCGTGTTTGTCATCTTTGTCGATGAATTGGGAGACTGCGTCGCCGAAGGAGTTTTGTGGGAGGATGGATAGGGACTGGGCGGCGAGGAATTCTTGTACCAGTTTTTCGACTTCCACTGTGTCTAGGGTTGACAGGTGGGATACTGATGCTGCGTCGAGTTCGTTATCCTTTTTCCGAGTTGATGCGGTCTTCTTCTTCCGGTAGAACTGCACTACGTCATTGACGTTGGCGACTTTACCGACGAATCGATTGGAGAAACGTTGCGGATTTTCGCAGTCATAGCTGCCTCCTTCTGGTGTGGATGTTTCAACGCGGAGCCTTATCAGAGGTAAGGGCACCTCTAGGTCCTCATCGTCTGCTTGGTCACCGTGAGTTTCTAGCCAGTCCGCCTTAGCCTCCTCGATGAGTGCCTCTACGATCGTCATGAGGAAGCGGGTGACTTCTGTGCGATTGTTCTCTTTGCGAGCCAGCTTTTGGGCTCCCTTCTCTTCGGCAAGGACAATTTCTCGCATCACAAACGGACGCACAGACTTGAGCCGGATTGGCTCACTCTTCATTTCCTTGCCCGTAATGCTTAGGATCGCGACATGTTTCGTCACTGCTTCACCAGGTACTAAAGACGTGGCGACGGATGAACCAGGTTGCATAACACGGAACTTTGTCTCCGGGTTGGTGCGAGGATTGATGAGGCATTCATGTTCATGACCCCAAATGACAAGATCAAGAAACTCAGGCAGGAAATTTTCAGGTAGGTACCCGGTCTCCGTATATGCATGGTGGTTTTGATGGACACTTATCAGATTATACCAGTCATCCTTCTGTATTCCTGGCCTGAAGAACTTGACCTTTCCATCTCGGAAAGTGCGAAATAATCGCTCGTCTCGCACATTGCTCATCCCATAAAGCGCTAGCTTTGTTCGACCCTTCTGGAGGAGTACCGGCTTAAGCTGGATATTGTCCGACTCTGGAGTCCGGCCATAGTAGTTAAGTAGCCCAGAGACCTGTAGAATATCCAAAGCAGCAAGATGGCCCTCCCCCGAAGGGTCGTCATGATTTCCGTGAATAGAAAAGAGAGGGATACCGACGTTAATGTCCATATCTTCGTAGTTGACGTGGTTGAAAGCGCCTTGGAAGTTCTCGCTGGCATCGCTCAACAGCTCCAGCTCGCATGGCTTATCACCAAGACAGTTCATCCGGATCGAGCGCATCACTTGGTACATTGATTTCCGCGAAGGCTTGTTCTCATGGAAAAGGTCGCCCGCCAGTAGCACCATGTCCACGTCACGCTCCTTCGCTAGGCACATTACTTCGTGGAAGCTTTTCCAGCTATCATCGCCTCTAATGGGATCTCGCTCATTGTAGCCGACATGGTTGTCCGTTGAGACAAGGATGCGGATCGTTTCCGCGTCTGGATGGAATGAGCATGGGAGCTAAAATTTTGCAAAGTATCGAATTCTTACCTCCAAGACCGGCCATTTCGTATCCTTTAGCTAGGCTGTGTCTGAGAGAACTGGAATCCGGTCTAGATGGTCAGAGTTGAGCTCTATGTAGGTACCAGTAGTCCGATGGGGCGATAGGTAGCCCATAGACGTGAGATGCTGCTGCCTGAGCTGAACTGATGTTCAACAAAACAGTCTATACCTGTAATCTTTGAGCAAAAGCCTTCCCTTATGTAGACTTCATGTCAAGTGATCTCTTTGTGCGCCAGACACGCCCAGAATCCGCCACGGCGCGTCATCACGTGAGTGAACGCGAAACCAAGTTCAGTCTTGAGCCACGGCAGGATCCCATCATTCCAGATTTCTTCTTCTCTCCTCTCTCCTTTCCATCTCTCTCACTTTTCCCCCTCCTCTCCCTCCTTCGTGAACTTCGAACGTTCATTTTCAGAGTCTCGCTTTCGTCGCGCCCTTACCACTTTCATCTCGCTCTCACTTCACCCCGACTGATCCAGAGCTATTACCTGGTTCAGTCGTCATCGCTCTATCTATTACCCCGCGGATACCTTATATGCAACCAGGGCCTTCTGACGTTTTCAATCGTCCACGTACAGTAGATCCATATTCAGAAGATCTCAATCATCCCACCCAGCATGGACATGATCTTTATTGCGACCCCCAAGTCTCTGGCCGTCTCTCTGAAGATGCCGGAGACTCCCCATCGGACTCTGACTCATCGGTCGGCGAGTTGTCGCTCCTAAACCCATTGGAGGCAAATCAGTCCTCGCCTGCAGTCGATCGAGTCAGTCAGTACGAGAATGCTGCCTTTGGGTCTCCTCGGAGGCAGTCGGAATTGGGCTTCATTGTGATACCGTCATCAAAGCAGTCAAGCTTGTCTTTTGATGCATTTCCAAATGGTGGGTCTTGTCCAATCACCGGTACTGATACGATCATGTGCCTAACATCTGCGTTCCAGAGGTCTTAACTCATATTCTCTCCCACTTGCCTCCGGTGTCCTTGTCTTCTATTGCGCTGGTGTCTCGCCGGTTCCACAGTCTCGTCACCACCCCTCACGCCTGGAGGATTGCCTTCTCGCGCTACTTCCCTGGACCCTCGGTCTCGGAAGATACTGAGGCCTCCGATCGATTGACGTCAGATAAACGGTACTTCTCGAGGCTTACTGCGCTAGCGTCGTGGAGGAGTGAGTACATTCTGCGAACTCGTCTGCTACGATCACTCTCGCGAGGCAAACCTGCACAATTAGGGGTATCTAAGAAGAATGGTACGGTTCGATCCGCATCAGTCCGCAATGGTAGTGCGATTGCGACGTACACTTCCCAGCTCTTGTATCCAGTCAGCCATCTGACTGGGACCTTTGGAGGCGATTCTGCCAAGAAGGAACCTGTCTTTATCCATAGCGCTTCAGAACAGTGCGCCGTAACCGCGAGTGCCCCCTCGGCCGTCAAGGTTGGCACTTGGGGCTTGGCCGATCACAATTTCTCTCGTCATTTCGCTGATTCGTTCCCGGGTGAAGCTGAATATGGACTTGGGTCTGGAAATCTCGTCGGGGTGCCTAATCCCATGGACATCAGCCAACCGTACGGTATGATCTACGGCGAGGGTTGCCCACAAGGACGCACTTACTATTTATCAACATCCGAACAAAGAGGAAGGTTCTTGGGCCTTCTTAGCGACGTGGGCTCACACCCCCAATCCGGTATTCCCGCCATCAATCATATCACAACCGCCATCACTGCAGTATGGATTGCGAAATCTTCCGAAATACTCAAGATGACGGGTGGGCTGGTTGGAATGTTGTCTGGCTCCTCTTCTGGAATCCTAACGGCTTACTCCCTCGGGCCTCATCCGACCTACAAGAAGCGATTTGAACGAGGCCAGGCTACGGCTCGATGGGTCCTCAGCCCTGGTGTCCCCATCATTTCAATCGCCGTCGATGACAATTATTCCCCAAAACGTTATGCGCGTCGACGGGTCTGGGCAGCAGCTCTCAATGCTCTGGGTGAAGTTTTCTATCTCTCTGATCTACCGCAACAAGAGGATCCCCTTCCATCCAACCTCACACATGAAGTCGCTGATCAGCTAGCATGGAAGACCGGGCGCAGTGTTTTCTGGGAGTTGGTGGAGGTCAGCAGACGTATTGCTCGACCCGATCCTTTCAATCGCGAGCTCGTTGACGGAAGTTACAGCCCTCGGTCTTCTTCGGACACTATGAAGCTGAGCAGCGAACAAATAGTAGCCGAGACCAAGGAGATCGAGCAGTTCTTGTCGTTCAAACCGAAACACTTCCGTAAAGTTTGTGAGGATTGGGATATGAGGCGTGACCTCAAAGTGGACTTCGCTGGAGATGATGGTCATGGCGGCGCTGGCGAGTCGTTCATCGTAATCCGGCGAGGGGGTGGAGAGAATGAGAAGGCGGCGATTCGCAGATTTACTCGCAAGCTTCGAGCGTCTCATCAGTCAATATCCAACTCAAAGGCCGATGCTGAAACTTCTCATGGCGTCGCTGCATCTTCCATCTTTGGCGGACCTGCGAACCCTTCCGTTCCCCCCGCCAGCAGCAGCTTCCCCCCTTCCCACGCCTCTGGCCAACTTAATGAGCGGATTTGCTCGCCTTGGAATACTGAGTGGTACATCACCGATTATGACTTTGGCGGTCGAAAGCTGCCACAGATTACCACGAGCGCATTAGATCTTTCAACCTATGCCCAGCTAACGTCTGACGAGGATCTTCTTACGTCGGGTAGCTCCGACTCATCTTCCGTCATGTCATCTCCACTGCCGCACATGGAGCGGCCGTCCGGCTCTGAAATCCCGGGACAACGCGGGCGATATATGGCTGTTGGCACTGCTACTGGGTCTGTTTTTGTGTGGGACATTCGCTCTCCCACCTCAAGGAATCCCGAAATGCTCAACTCTGTTGCTCCGATCCGAACAATTGACACAGATTCGCCACAGGTGTCTTGTGTTGCGCTAACATCTCTGTATTTGGTTCATGGTGGAAATGATGGGCTAGTACAAGCTTGGGATCCTCTTGCTTCCACGACTCGTCCGATTCGAACCATCAACTCACGGTTTTCTTCGCGCGCCCGCCGGCGATTAGTACAGGCTGAAGCTTCCATGCATGGGGTCGGCAACAATTTTTACGCAACTGGCGCTATATGTCTTGATCCTGACCCAACCAGCCTTCGGGGAATGGTGGCCTTGGGAACCCATCTTCGCTATTGGTCATACAGCTCGTCAGCCGCTGACCAGTACAAGAGCAATAAACGACGGCTTCGTTACAGCCAACGGGGTACAAATCCTGCCACTGGTGGGCAGCGATTTAATAATAGCGGTCGTGGAGCAATCCAGGACTACATCGAGGATGAGAAATCGGAAATGAAGCGACAAGCGCTAGCCGACCAGAAAGAAAAAGTGCACCTGAGTAATCGGTTCGGTATCGATCTTTTGGGACCCGATGTTAGCGAAGAGGAGCTCCTCGCCTACGCACAGCTGTTGAGTCAAGAAGCATACAGCAGCGAAGCGACGAAACGCGGTGACCTTGTGGAAGGTTCTGTTGTCAGTACTTCTCCCAGCGATACTCTCGGACCCAATGATAGTTCTTTTGCCCCCGATGAGCTTTCTTCAGCTTCTTCTCCCTGCAATGATGCAGTCGATGATGACCTCGACCCAGAAATCGCGGAAGCAATTCGCTTAAGCTTGCTTGAGGAGACTTCTGGCCCGTCTGAGTCGTCTTCATCATTCCATCTTAAGTACCTGAGTGACTCCCCGTCGGGTAAAAGCGCAGTTTCCCCCATCAAGGCCACAGCTGCGGAGAGCAGCCGGCAACAGGAGATTGACGATCTAGATTTGGCTATTCAACTAAGCCTTGTCGAGACCCATGTTCCTAATCATCCAGACCAGCAGGAGGCAGAGTTTCCCTCACTCCCTGCAGCGTCGCGGTCTGCAGGGAAGAATAAGGGCAAAACACGGATGATATGGTGATTATATCTGGCACCTTTATACATATCTTCAACTTGTCTGTATTTTTTTTTGTCATAATTCGCGTTCTGTATATTTCGGTTACCGTATAATTGCAATTTTGCATTCGATCTACCTCACCACACAAATCTCGACAGCCATATAGGGACGTGCAGCGAGACCAGTTTAACCAAATTAATCTTGGTTCCCAAAAATATATACATTAGACTAGTATAGAATAGAGTAAAGAGGATTTGATGTTTTGTCCTTATAATTTTCCTAGACCCAGTTGAATGTGGATACTGCTACTATAGTAGTATTGATAAGAGAATTTCCGGAGGCCTCAGGGATGAAGATATCCATACAGAATGGAATTTTATATTCAGAAAATAGGATGACGACAGTATACCACTACATAATCAATAATGCAGCATGGAAATGTTATATTGAAGGATTAAAGAAGTCTAGACCATTAAACGCTGTCTGTACTACTCTGTACCTGTGAGGCCCTGACTGGATGTGGAGTCGTGGGCCCTTGAAGTGGAGAAAGCAGGCTAGAACTCGCGAGTTAAGAACACAAACTGGTTTCATCTACAGTGGAGTATGTACAGTGGTACACGACTATGAAAATATTATGTAAAAATCCAATCATAGGCACGCCGGGAAGAATACACGTGAGAAGAAGTATCAAGCCGGACAAAAGGGCGCATTTTCTAAGAAAGAGACGCAGATCGATGGGAAATAAGAGGGAAAAAGCGGAATGTTCAAAAGTCTGGCGGGATAACTACAGCATGAAGAAAGCGAGCAGAGTAGCAGTGAGCAGGCCGAATGGAACGGACAAGATGCCAGCGGCGTTGCCGCCGTCGTCGGAGTCGCTGTCGCTGTCGCTGCTGGAGCCGGAGCCGGAGCCGCTAGTGCTGTTACCGGGTTCGTTAGACTGGCCGCTAGCGAGCACGTTAAGGCGGACGCCAGTGACTTCCTCGCCGCGGTGGTTGTAGACGGTCTGAGGGATGTCTTCGGACTCGACATCGACGAGCTGGCCGGCGTTGACCTCGTCGTAGCCATCGTCGATCAGTCGCTGGACACCTGGGGGCTTGGCGGGGAGGGTGAAGTTGGTGCTGAAAGTGCTGTTCTGGATGAGGTCGGGGCTACAGGTGACGGGGCGGGCGGAGGTTTGGGTGGCGTTAGAGGCGCTGATGCGATCCATGTCGAGCTCAGCGTACTGGTTCTGCAAGTTCTCGAAGTCGACGAGAAGGGTGATGGTGCCATTGTCGTTGAGCTTAACAAGACCGTAGTCATTCTCCTCCTGGGTGTACTCGTAGACCAAACCGCCGGAGAAAGACTGGGTCATCTCCGTGCCATAGATTGCCTGGACTTCAGTGAATTGACGGGGCTGGACTTCGTTGCAGCCGTACTCGGAGAAGAAGACGGGGATAGTGGAGTCGCTAACCATGTCGGTGAGGTCGTCATAGCCGGAGGTCTCGTAGGTGGCATCACCGCACCACGAGTAGGAGTTGAGACCAAAGAAATCAGAGTGGGAGGTGGGGTAGTCCTCGTCCTCACACATGAAGTAGTTTAGGGTATCCTCAAGGATGGGACGGATATCAGCGGCGGAGTAACCAACAGGGATGGGGCGGTCGAGGTGGTTGGCAATGTACTCCTTCATGTCGCGTTGGACGGCCTAGGTTTGAGTTTAGTTATGCAACGTCTCGAGCAACTCGGACTAGAGATCAATGGAAAACGTACACGCATATATTGCGGGACCTGCTCGACACTGTCCTCGTTGATCACCTCATTTCCAGCGAAGAAAGCCAAGGTGTTGGGGTAGTCCTTGAAGGCCTCGATGATACCGAAGACCTGGGTGTAGTAGTCCCTAGTATAAGTTTCCCAGGGGGCAGTGCGGTCAATGTAGCCAGGGTACAGAGGCGAGTTGACGTCGAGGATCATATAGATACCGGCAGCATTGAAGATGGAGACACACTCGTCGTGGTTGAGTGTCGGCGACAAGTTGTAGATGCGGATGGTGTTCACCTAGTTGACAAACTATTAGGACGAATGCGCATAGTTATCCAGAAGATCATGGGCCTTACACCCAGTTGCTGCATAAGCGCAGCATCACGCAAACAATCATCGCGCTCACTCAGGGGATCAGTTTGGTTGTTGACAGCGGATGTACCTCCGGGCTGGTAACTGTTGGAGAGCAACGACGATCAGCACCACCGCTTTCTCAACCAAGTAATGGGATCGAATATCCCCCGAGAGATCTGAGTTCTTACTCGACACCCAGAACCTGGAACCTATCACCGTTTTCACTGTTGACAAAGTCCTTTCCGTCGACCTCAATGGGGACAACGGCGTTGGCGGTGGTTGCGAGAGCGCAAGCGGCGGCGAGAAGGCGACCGTAAGTCTGCGATAGAGATTAATTCCAAGCTCTTTCGAAGAGGAAATCAATTAGGCGGGGACGAACAGGAACCATTTTGTGTGTGATTGAGCGATTCTACGAACACAGTGTAGTAAATATTGACGTGGATTAGGTGAATGATCGGATGGATTCTTCCCCCGGAAGACCCTGGATTTAGCAGTTATTCAAAGAGTGACGGCGGTACTGAGAAGACCGGAAATAACGAGTGTGAGGGTTCAATAAAAAGTGTAAATAAAGAGTTCGTTAGGAAGAAGCAGAGGCAATGAAGAAGACGCAACAAAAAGTGAAGGAAGAGAGAACAATGGAAGGAACGACTTGGGAGATAATTAATAGAGAGCGAGGGTCGCCCCTCGACGAAACCCAAGAAAGCGACGAGCCCGAAACGCCTGGGCAGTAGGCATGGCCTTCCATTCATCAAACGAGATCCAAGACTAGGGAGCTCGGCGGAGGGGATCGCGAGCGACTAGCACTCCTCTTGCAGTCCACCCACGATCCACTTCCCATGAGACCCCTGAACGGAGAGGGCCTCATTGGCGCTTGGCGGTGTTTCCATGATACCGAAGCGCTGAGGAAATCCCAGCCGATGATCCCTGGAGGTCCAATTAAGAATGGAGTGGCCTGAACTTGGATGGAACGGTGCAGATTGCAGACTCCAGAGTCGGACGTTGTAAGTTGCAAGTTGTAAGTTGTACCACATGAATGATGCACATAAAGTTGATTCTATCTCATCATGCAATTTTCACCCTGCAACTACAATGCCTCTAAAATACAGCCCAGATACCCTCTCGAGGACGTCCGGGGGAAATGGAAATTAACACATATTGCCAGTCCCAACAACCCACAAATCATCGGGGGAAGAAAGAAACCGACAAGAGAAAGGGGTAAAGAAATTGATGAGGACAAGACAAAGCCGTGGCGCCGAGAAAATACCAAGCGGTCCGCCACGTCCAAGGCAGGGCCAAGGCGCGGTGCAGCTATACAGGGAAACGAGGATAGATAAACAGTAGTAGTGGAGAGGTTGTCCGCGCCCAAGAACCATGGCATAAAGGTAACGTCAGAAAGACCCATGACTGAAAAGATGACCAGGCCACGGCCCAGCGTGAGCTAGAAACGCAAGAGAAACACGTCGGACGGCCAAGGTGATTATGCCGAATTAAAGCGGGCGGATAGGGAGGACAAAGGCGTGGCGTTTCTTACTCGACACCATGGCCGTCAGCACTGCCACCTCCGCCAGTGAACGTGCCGTCAAGTTTCAAGGTAGGATCCATGGCGACCATCTCAGCCAAAACCTCCAATACTTCCTTTTGAACGGTCTTGTCATATATGGAGATCAGGTCTCTGGGCTGAGGATAGACCTTGAGAGCCTTGTAGAAGGCCAATGCAGCCTCGATCTTGTCTGCACCTAGAATTGGTACGTGAATCGTCGATACAACTATCCAGGGCTTTTGATAAACATACCTTCGGTGCAGAGACTCTCGCCCTTGGCGACTTGACTCATGAAGTAACCCTCCTTCTCCTCAAGGTCCGTTGGGAAGCCCTCTTCCTTCGCCTGCTGAACAGCCTGCTTGATGCCTTCTCGGAACTGAGCGCCCTGGGCCTCTGCCTCCTCCTTGACTACCCTCGCCATCCGTCGGTTGTTGCGCTTCAATGATTTCCGGAAATCAGGGTCGGTCTGTCTCTTGTGATCGAAGTACACAGCATAAGCTACGCAAAGCAGGCAAAGGTCAGAATTGGTTTGTACTCCTCGGCGATGGATGGATATTGAAAGGTCATTCCTTACCAAGAAGGCCGGTGATGATGGTGCCGGCAGAAGCGACGGCCAGCGTTGAGGCCTTCATGACGGATAGACTGTGAAAGGCGGGAAGGATCGGGCCGTAGGGACAAGCAAAGTAGAATATGTAGTCCAGGGAGATAGGGTAAGACCGATGGAGATGAAAGCAAGGGTTCTCTGTTTGAATGCGAAGCTCGTCGTCTTGTTGACGGAAGCTGCAATCCGATAATTTTGACTGAGGTTCGGGATCTTAATTGTTCCGCTTCGGCGTTTCCCTCCCGCTTCAGCTGCCCAACTACCCATCTACCAAGTTACATTACCTTGCGTTCTGCATTACCTAAAGGCTACAACAGCTTCATATCTCCCTTCCTATCGAGATCATGGAAGGCCGGGGCCTCACCCTGCGTAGCAAGTCTCGTCGTCCCCGTCCCCAGATCAGTGCCCCAAAACCTATCTCCGGTCCGCTTCCCCAGAATCTCCAGCCCGCCGCACCTGGCTCCGGCACTGCTTCTGGCACTGCGTCCTCGGGCTCCGGCTCCGGCTCGCGCGATTATGCCCCTTCAAAGGATGCGACTTCAGATCTAGTCAAGCGAAGATACTCTACTCGGTTCAATCAAGCTCCCGACCTTGACGGTGCCCCTCCAGTTCCGAATGTGCCACAGCTTCCAGCCGCCTATGCAGGACTTGGCCCCCCGCAGGCGAGCAGAAAACCATCGTCGGAATCTCCAGGGCCGCCAAAGGTTGATCTGAATGCGCTGCGAGATCCGAGCTTACCTGTTGATCGATGTAAGTCTCACGCTGCGTCGCAGCTCCAGCATTGCTCCGCATGCGATATACTAACTCTCCATTCTTTGGCATCCAGACGTTGCCAACCTACTCGCCAACGCTTCAGAGGATGATATCAGACAGTATCAACAAAGCTTGAGGAAAGTAAAGAACCGAACATCGACCGATCTCCAACAGAATGTATATCAAAATCGAACCCAGTTTATCAGGATCAGTCAGGAGGCAGACAAGCTCAAGGGGGAGATGCGGACTCTCCGATCTCTGATGGCTGAGCTCACTACTGCATTGGGGCAGACGGCGATCGGGGATGACCCGAACCCCATGTCCCCTACGACTGATGAGCGGATGTCGAAGCGCAGTAATCGCAGCTCTGTCGCCAACCTCGAAAGCATGTGGAACGTCCAGCTCCAGACACTCTGGAAGTCGATCGAAGGATCGCAGAAGTTCCTACCTATGCTCCCGGGCCGGCACATTGTGCTGGAGACAGGAAACTGGGTCGAGCTCGACTCTGCGACCTGGAAGCCAAGACGCCCGATTCATCTCGTGCTGCTGAATGATCACCTGCTGGTCGCAGCCAAGAAGCGCAAACGAGTCGACCAGAGCAACCCAAACCATCGGGGTCCTGTACCCACCAAGCTAATTGCAGAGGAATGCTGGCCCCTGCAAGATGTCGATATGATTGACCTAGGTGCCAACCTGGGCACCGGACCTGGTCGCGAAGAGGCTGAAGATCGTGGCATCACAAATGCTATCAATATCCGTGTGGGCCCGAAGCCGTATACATACCGCCATGATAAGCGAAACAGCTCTGCCAAGAGCGATCTTTTGGCTACATTCAGGAAGACCGTGGAGGATCTCCGACGAACGCTTCGCACTGAAACCGAGGCAGGTGGAAAAAACGGCGATTTCCCTGGGTATATGAACGCTAGGCAATCAGTGTACTTGCCAAAACCAGAAGACTTTGAGAGCACGGAAAGTCTCCATGACAGGCCTGAAGTGCGCATTGACGTTGATGGAAAGCAACAAAACCTACGTTGGGTGGACAGCCAGATCGATGAACTCGACATTGATATTGCGCTTCAACGATTTGAGGAGGCTGTTTCCAGCATTGAGCGCCTACGGAAGCTGGCGCGGGGTCTAAAAGGGAACGCCAACGCACAAGATACAATCAACGTCAAAGTTGATGAACGGGCTGCAAAACTAGCGGGCGGGGTGTCACGAGCTTTAATAGATGCCCATTCCTTCCCTGTGAGGACGAAGACCAACGTTACCTGGCTCACGCGGTTAGGTTTTGAAGACCAGGCTCGCGAGGCCTATCTCAAAGCCCGATCTGACATTATCTCCAAACGAATTCGGTATTTTGGCTTATAAACCACCCCTACTATACTAGATTCACTTGTCATATCTAACACCTCACACAGAGCATGTATATTCGAAGGCGACCTCCCGGTCTACATATTCCAGATATCCTACGTTTACTTCACCCTCATCAAGAACACCGTCAGCATCTACCAACAGTGTTTCCCCTCCGTCATGACAAGCGCCTGTATCAAATGGGCGAAACACCACCTAGACGGATTCAATGCACTGCTGATGCGCCAACTAAGCAGCGTCCAGCGCGGGACAACTGTATGGCAGAAATGTATTGACATCGTTCACGACCAGGCCGGCCTCCTGGCTGAGGTCGGCATAGATTTCTCCGACCTAGTAGCGAAGGGGCTGGATATGTCTGAAGAGGAGAAGGCCTCTAGGCCGGAAATGACGAGGTCTGAGTCGCTGATTATGGGGTTGGCGGATGCTGCTAAGGAGCAGTGATGACTCGGCTGGTCCCGGTCTACTTTGACTCTTCTGTCTTGTTTCTTTAGCTTTTGAGTCTTGTTCATCTGGTATATGATGCAGTATATAGTGTTCCTGAATGCATAGACACGAACAATGATGTTATACAATTGAGTTTGTTCTATTTAAATCACAACAAACAAGTATACCCTTCTAAGCTATATCCAACATCAAATGAAACAATTTTTCTAATCCAATGCAACTCCAACTCCACCCAATGAAAATAAGTACACGTGTTTATAGGTATAGTACAGTACAGAATATACAAAATCTAAATAGACCACCACTCATGCACCTCTTCATCAAACTCATCACCATCCAATCTCTTAGCCTTCGACTTCCTCTGCCGCGTCGACCGCGAAGCCTTGCTCTCAAACTCCTCTTTGGGCGCCCACGCCAAGCCCCAGATTTTCGGTTGGCTCAGAAAGCTCTTACCCTTGAGTGTTCCGCACCGGAAGTCCAGCCCCGAGTCGGCATCATGCATTGTAGACGGTAAGCGGATGTAATGACGGACGCTATTGGGGATTTCTTCACGGACGTGGCTGATCATTATGAGAGCTTGGGATTCAGTGAGGCCCGTGTGGCGGAGGTAGGAGATGGGTGTTGATCCTGAGACGGAGGTGGTCAACGGGGTGAGGGTGTCTTTGGGGAAAGGGTCGCTTGTGATCCAGGGGTTTCTTCTGGGTCTTGCTGGGCGGCCACTTAGGCAGGTTTCCTTGGGGCGGGATGTTTCGCCGTATTCGAGGAAGTAGATGCATTTGTCGCGGAGGGAAGAGGTCATGCCGGAGAAGGGTTCGTCGAGGATGAGGATGTCTGGCTTGCTGACCATGGCGCGGAGGAAAAGTATGAGGCGCTGGTGGGCGGTTGAGCATTGGCCGAAGGTTACGGTGTCGGCGTAGTCGACATCGTAGTCGAGGGGACTAAACACGGGGCGGTAATAGCGGGATTTGGGGAAGTAGACGGGGTCCTGTTCGATGCTTGGCGGGTCTTGTTCGGCGGTGATGTTAAAGTTGGGGTTGAGTTCTGCCCTGAAAAATCGGAGGGCGGCAGAGACGTCGAGGTCGCGGTCGTGGTCGAGGGCGGGTTTTGAGAGGAAAGTTTCTGCGAAGGCGGATTCGAGAGATTGACGGATTGTGAGCTGCCGGGGGAAGAAGGCGTGGATTTCGGGGGAGGAATGGCCGATGCGGGATTGGAGTTCGAAGATGGAGATGCCTGGTTTGCCGGCTTCGGGGAGGCGAGAGCGGCCGAGGAGCTTGATGGGGAGGGCGTAGGCCTGTGGGTGGTCGGAGGTGATGAGTGAGAGGAGGGTGGTCTTGCCGGAGCCGTTAGCTCCTAGAATGGCCCAGCGCTGGCCGCGGCGGACAGTCCAGTGTAGACCTTCTCGTTCCTTCTCCCGGACGTGCTGATTCCAGTCTCCGAGGACGACTTTATCGCCGTATTGCACACGGACCCCGTCCATCTCGACGAGGGGCTCGCCCCCCGGCGGAGGAAGCTCTTGGGTCGGCGTTGGCTTGTCTTGGGGGACCAATTGCAGGTCCCAAAGGAGCTGTGGATCGAGATGGCCTGCGTCCAAGTCGCTTTTGGTCTTTTCAGCCAACTCCTTGTGCTCCTTGTTGTTTTTGTGCGTGTTACGAATACGGGCCATCTTTCCCCACATGTTAAACACATCCTTCATATGCGATCGCGTTCCCTGCGCGACAATCCGGTTCGAGTTTCCAAGAACAAGAATATGCGTAATCCAGTCTGGAATAGTGTCTTGCGGTCGTAGGGAGAGCACCAGGCGGGGATCCGACTTGGATGCCAGCCGGTGGAGGAGGTTGGATATGCTCCGGGCGGTAGCCGGATCAAGGCCCACTAGAAGAGAGAATGTTACTTGACGTTCAAACGATCGATAATAGGGAACCTACTAAAAGCGTCATCAAGCAGCAGAAGCTCCGGTTTGCTGAGCAGAGCCTTTGCGATCCGCGCTCGCCTTGTTTGCCCATTGCTCAGGTTTGCGACGGGCATTTCCAGCAGCTCCTCTAGGTGCAGCTCTGCAACAACCTGCAAGAACAATTTTTCATCGCGGACATTGCCCTCTCTCTCCTCCTCCAACGGATTGAGGGACGTTTGGCCCTTCAGGTACTGATGAACGGTCCAGTCGGTTTCCTCCCGTAGGCTCTCATATCGAGCACTCAAATATGCACCCCGTGTGCCTCCAATTGCTCCTGAGCCTTCCCCACTAAAGCCAATATACTGGATCGCATTGCTGGGGTGGCGTAATCGAAGATTCTTCTTTGCGATATCGTCCGTAAGCAGGTAGGGGTAGCTGCGCGCTGTAGGCGGGATACAGATGTGCTGGCCGCGAAGGACCTCGAGGAATTGCGTTCGTCCGGCGGCCCCGATCACAGCCCAGTGTTCTAAGCCTCCTTCTGTTGGCCCTGACGGAAGAGTGAAGCTGAGATCAGGAACCAGGGGCGGGTTCTGGCGTTTGGCCTCATTTTCGGCGGTTGGATAGTTTTCGTAGAAAGTAGCGTCTTGGATGCGAATCAACGGCGGTGCGGACGTAGACACTGCACGGGAAGGGTATCTAGGGAGGCAAGGACGGAGGACCCTCGTCCGGAATGTCGAAAGCCTCAACATCATCGGCAAGAGAAGGCTGACTTCTTCGTCGGTGAGTTTGGGTCGATTCAAGAAAAAAGGTCCGGTGTCGGCCTGAATCCCGAGGCTCTAGTCACGTGCGTATATACACCTGGAATCCAGATCAATAATAAACCGAGAAACTCAGAATTTCTGTGATTCTCATGTCCTTGACATTCATGTCCTTGACTCTCTTGCTGAAGGGGGAATTTATAGGAATCTAAGCCGCATGGTGGGTGACTTCTCCGCACACCTTACGGAGTACATCTCGGATCGATGTGCCAACTCCGATGCAGCGCATCCTGAAGTACTTTTCAAACTGTTAAAACACCGATAATCAGCTAAGCTAAGTCCTGCAATACAAAAACACCCGATCTAATGGCGTCCTTGTCTCTTGTAAGTATCTCTATCCCGACAATCATTGGCAACGGTCTCACCCCGTCCTCCTGACTCTCCACAGCATCGCATCACCTCCGATTCTTCCCCGACCTGAAGGCTGAGATGCCCCAGTTTCTCGGACTTGACTCGCCTTTTTAGTACCGAATCGCGTGCCAATAATATTTCGCTATCTCTTCAAGTCCTTGTGGCTCTTCAGCCCCGCCAACCCGCAGATCGGGGTTAATTCTCTCCGCTGGCTGACTGTGCCCCTCACCATCCCCATCTTCTCTGCGCATTTACAGTCAACACAAAGGGTCAAGATGTCGCTGGCAGCTCTTCCCTCTCTCCCGCTATTCCTCGAAGCGAGGAAGCATGCGCAAGCCAATCCAGACAAAATCGCCATCATCGATACCACCAAAGGTCAACAATTCACCTTTGGCCAGCTCCTCACCGATGCGGCGGCCCTGAAACAGCGCATCCTTGGAGAATTGTGCCTCACCAGCAAGGGAGATTTGGAAGAGAGACGTGTCGCCTTCTTAGTTCCTAATGGGTATGACTATGTCGTCATGCAATGGGCTGTTTGGGCTGCTGGCGGCGTCTGCGTCCCCCTCTGTAGGTCAACCCCGCTGACAAGCCGCCAATATTATAGAGTATAGCTGACCAGCAATTGACTTGACAAGGCACATCTCACCCAGTTCAAGAACTCCTTTATACAATTGGCGATTCCGATCCTTCCCTCATTATCCTCCACCCCGCTTTCGAGAAATTTGAAGCACCGCTCCGTGAATGCAGTTCCGACTCCACACGAGTGTTCATGACCCTGACGCCATTCACGCAAAACAATGACTCCCCCGCACAACTCCCCGAGTTCACACCTCTATACTTCCCAGACCGCCGCGCGCTCATGATCTATACCTCTGGAACAACGTCCAATCCAAAAGGCTGTGTCACCACCCACAAAACCATCACCTTCCAAGCCCAATGCCTCATCCAAGCATGGCAATACACACCGTCCGACCACCTCATCCACGTCCTCCCGCTACATCACATCCACGGCATCATCAACGGGCTAACAGCTGCCCTCCTCAGCGGTGCCACAGTCGAAATTCACCCCAAGTTTGACCCAGCAACCATCTGGAGCAGCTGGAAAACCCAAGGCTCCTCAACCATGTTCTTCGCCGTTCCAACCATCTACTCTCGCCTTGTCGACTACTTCGAGACACACATCCGCGGCACAGATCAAGAGATCCCCGCCCGGGAAGGCGCATCCACCCTCCGTCTTCTCGTCAGCGGCTCCGCGGCCCTCCCAACCCCGATCAAGACCAAATTTGCCGCTATCACAGGCCAAACCCTCCTGGAGCGATACGGTATGACTGAAATTGGCATGGGACTCAGCTGTGGCCTTGACCTGGCCCAACGCATCGACGGCAGCGTTGGCTGGCCGCTCCCAGGCGTGCAGGTCCGACTCACAGATAAAGAAACCGGAGCCATCGTGGACTCTATCAACGTCGACGGCATGATAGAAGTCAAGGGTGACAACGTCTTCCTGGAGTACTGGCGGCGGCCCGAGGCCACGGACAAGGAATTCACCACGGATGGGTGGTTCAAGACCGGGGACGTCGCGCGGCGAGATGCAGGAGGTGCGTATTTCATCCAGGGCCGCGCATCCGTCGATATCATTAAGTCTGGCGGGTACAAGATCTCCGCTCTAGAGGTAGAGCGGAAGTTACTTGCGCTGGATGACGTGCAGGAGGTGGCTGTTGTTGGCATTGCAGATGAGGAATGGGGACAGCGTGTTGCGGCTGTTGTGAAGCAGAGGGCTAGTGTAAGTTCTCCTGTCCCTGACTTCCATATTATCCCTGAGATATTAACGAGATCAGACCGAGCCGTTAGAACTACAGTCCCTCCGAGCTCGTCTGAAGCAGGAAATGGCACCGTATAAGATCCCCACTGTGTTGAAGATTGTCGATGGTATTGAGCGGAATGCCATGGGTAAGGTTAACAAGAAGACGGTTGTACAGAGATATTGGCCTGATTTGGCCTAATAGTGTCCTTCCATAGAGCTCTCTCTCTTCTTCATTCTCGTATAATAGATATAAAGAGAGCAATACTATGAAACTGAACATTCAATACTACAGTACCTAGTCCCATGGATCCCCTTCCACTCCATTGTCTCCCTTATCATTCACTTTACCTACTCAAACAAACCACGCCCTTCAGGTTGTATCTACTTTGTAACTCAACAATCGCAAAGCAGCCTCAAACATCCCTACCCCCCAAAAAACCAACAACAACCCCGTAAGCCTCTTCCCTAACCCTCTCCCTCTCACTCCCCTCCTTCACATTCTTATCAAACGCATGCCCACACCTACTCACCCGATGAACAACCACCCTCCCTCTCCTGACCCCCTTCCTCTCGAAGTCTCTCCGCTAACTCCTCCGCCTCCACAGCCAATCAATCATACTCAGCCGTAACAAATAGACACTTCTTCGAGAACCGGCTTAGGTCTGCTCTTGCCGGTGAAACTCGCGGATCGGATAACTCAACCTCCTCCGTATTCTGTACACTCTCACTAGTCCCAGTCCCAGTCCCGGTCCCATGCGCAAGATAACAAGCTTGGAAGAATCTCATAAGGAATGCAGGGACAGAGCCCATCCCACCCATCTCCGGTCTCCCCTTCGCTCCTTTGCCTTGAGACTCGACTCCCCTAACCGTCTACATTTCTCTGCAGCCCCAACCCCCGCATCTAGGACCGGACAAAACAACACAAGACCCCAAAACGTCCCCCTGGGGGAAAAATTCACAGTAATACTTGCCGCAAGATTTGCACCCGCACTAAACCCGCCAATAGAGATGCGGCTTTTATCATATTCCTCCGGATGCGCTAGGACGTAGGTTACGACTGCGCTGATATCTTCGAGGGCTGCTGGGAAGGGATGCTCGGGGGCGATCCGGTAGCAGACGTCGAGGACTTTGTATTTGTAGCGGTGATGGCCTGTTTTTGTGGCGATGTGGTGGCAGTAGGTGTTGTCGAGGCCGTGGCTGGGGGTTGTGAAGCCGGAGCCGCAGGCTGTTATCAGGACTGGGCTTGGGCTGAAGCTTGGACTGAGGGTGAAGGTGGGAAGGGGGGTTGTAGGTGTGGATTTTTATTTTGCGTTCTGGATTGAGGGCGGGGAGGTATTCGATTACGTCGGGGGTTGGTTTCGTTGGCATTATAAGGCGGGCGTAGGTGAGGATTAGGGCTCGGAGGAGGTTGGCTAGAAGGGTGAGGAGGAAGAGGTAGGTTTTTCTGCGGATGTTGTTGAGGAGGGACATGTTGATGTTGTTATTGTTGTGAGGATGGGGTTGCGGTCTTGATAAAAGTGAAGTGTTGATGGAGATGGAAGCAGGGAGTGTTGGTGGTAGGGAAAGGAATCAAGGATAGGAGGAGACGTGGAATAATGAGCTTTGAGAGAGAGAGAGAGAGAGAGAGAAAGTAAAGGAAGAGAAATTGAAAATCCTCGAGATAGCTGTTGATGAAGGAGTGGTTGTAGATAACACAATGGCTTGGTGAACAATGATTCCTCAGGCGAGTGTTGCTATTCTCTCAAGATATTATCGACTAATAAGAGCTCAACTTCTGCTCATAATATTCGCATACATGAGCTCTCTTCATGCTGGGCGATTGCGTAGATACAATGCTTATGGCTTAACAACAGTCATAAAAGGAAGAGTCAGATTCTTGAAGAAAGTGACGGATTCATTCACCCCAATTGTAGTCAACTCATCCTCAGACAAGCCACAAACAGACCCAAAAGAGCCATACTTGCTCTTCTGTCTAGCAATGTATTTGGCGTACTCGTCAACTGGGCAACTCTGTCCTGGTCCCGAGCGGCACGATGGTATAGCTATGATTGTCAGTGATGCATAATCTAGAATCTGCATGGAGCACTTACGGTAGACGGCATCGTTGAGCAGGATCCGCACGTTGACTGAGTCACCCTTACGAGTCTGGCAATTGAGACGCTCAAATGCGATTGTGCCCCTCATAGGTGAGGTGCGGCTACTGACGTAGATCTAGAGATGAAGTTAGATAAAAGCAACCAAGCAGAGGGGTGCAGACATACCCTGTTGCTGTCTATCCTCTTTGCGGACAACGGCTTCTGTTTATCGAAAACGCCCAAGAGAGAGGCGAGCTCGTTTATCTGGTTGTCGTGGGTAAAGGCCATAATGAGGGGGGGTAGTTTTTCGGTGCCATTGCTTGTCTCGGTCGTGGCTTCAGGGCCGTCCTTCAGGAGGTCGACAATTCCCTGGAGGACTGGGTACATGACGGTCATGTTCTTGCCGGCACCAGCACCTAGAACATAAGTCAATCTCTTGTGTTTAGAATAACGTGCAGTTTGCTTTCTTACCAGTTCCGTAGTAATAGCGCAAGTCCTGACGGTATTCGTACTGCAGGATTTCTTTCTTCGTGAAAATCTCACAGAACGGGCTAGTACTCCCAGTAATCTGCGTCTCGAACCCGCAAAGGTACGGGAAAATCGAGACCTGGCTATCCGTGAGTGTCAGGTTACCTCGGATCAATGCATTCAGTCTCTTCGTAATAGGTGGTAGGTATATTGAATCCCAAGTAGTGCCGTAGTCTCCTCCGCTAGCATCTTTGAAATTAGGGCACTGGTCTGACGTAGCCAACGAGTTACCTGCCGCCCCAGTGGCATCCGCATTGATAACGTAGATGTCGGCAAAAGAAGAGTTAGGGCCAAGGTAACCCCGCGCAAATAGTCTGTTCAGTCAGTTTTGTCCATGCACTAGAGATAGGGTTTGTTTACCTTGCAGAGTCGACTGTGCGCTGGTACTCATTGGCCCAGAGCAGGAATGGAGTATTGTCTTCGTAGAATGAAGGATACCGGAATCGCAAGTCAACTCCTAGGTTATACCTGCAATATAGTTAGCAAAGACGGAAATGGTAAGTGAGAGTAGACACTCACAATTCCTTGTAACCGGTGATAGACACCTGAGAGATCTGCTGATCTGGGTAACTCAGGACAGGACTCCAGTCAGAGAGAAAGCTCAAAGCCCCTGCAGCCTTGAAATCGGCTGATTTGACCTGCGTATATATGTTAGTAAATAAGTTAATCGCGTTAAACACAGTCGAGAACATACCGCGTCGTGCAGGGCCTGCCATTCCGCATATGCACCGGTGTCAGGATATCTGCTGCCGTGGCGGACAACATAAACGGCCTGGTCAACGGAACAACCCTCGGGAATATCAGATGATATTTGGTTCACATTAGGACCTATTCCCGTCAGTATACAAATTGACCTGACCGAAGACAGGACGAATACCAGCAGACCAGGGAGAATTGGCGCCCAAATGCTCCAATGGGTCAAAGGTGACAGCGTAGCTCGCAGAGCTCAGGCTCATGAGCCAAAGGAAGTTCTGCTTCATCTTGTCCGGCTCCTTTTAGAAAGCAACAACTGATAGCAACAATCGAATAGGCAGCCCATTGTCTGAGAATGCTCGATCCAAGCCCTTTATATACCTGTGAATCGTCCACATGTCCCCGTCAGCTGAACGAAAGCATTCATCGCGTAGATAACGGACTCCACCCAAATATAGTCATAAATGGAGTCTGACGCTGCTAGTAGCGAAAAGTGGATGTCGCCGCGAGAGTCTGGGTCGTTGAGGATAGATTAACCCTAGAGAGCTTGCGCCGTTCAGCCGCCGCAGATCCACCACGTGCAGCTTGAATGAAATGAATCAATCCATTCAACTCCTGCAAAACAACGCCCTTCTATTCGTTTTCTAGGTTCTTTTCCGCCCCGTCTTGTAGGTTTACCCCTGTCGGAGTCAACGCGAGGTGACTCTAGCGCAGGTACCGTAGGAGACTGGTCCAAATAGATATCATGACCATGAAATGCACGTGGAGGTTGAAGGTCCTATTGATGAACTCACAATAAATATCCCAATTGATTTTAAAATGCAAATAGAAAGATGATAGGTGAAGGTAGTTGATTAGTTAGTTGAAAGGGAATGTCAAGAGGTGTGACTTGTGCAAATCATCCACGGCTCAAAAGCTTGCAAAGTTGTCTGTAGATACGTATTGGCTCACTTGCCTTGGTAAAAATAATATTGAAGTAATTCAGAAGACATAATAGAGATTCAGAATCATTGGAAGAAAGTTTATTGTACAATTCATTTCATGTTGACCACCCTTTGCAATGCATCACCAAATGTCTCCAAACGCCAAATGTAGAGTCCTCCCAGTCCTGTCCAAGTTCCAGCCCAACCAATGCTCAGGCTATGCAGAAGAAAAAATGAGAAACAAATATGAAATGAGGAAAAGAAGAAAGAAGAAAATGAACGGGAACAGACAAAAAACAGAAAACAGAAAAAAAAACACACGCCACGCCACGCCACGCCACGCCACACAACACAGATACACATACAACCATACATAACACAACACAACACATAACGGAGTCATAGAGTTCATAAGAAATTCATCTAATCTACAGGCGGGTCTCTTAATCTGCCTCGCCAGTCCTACACGGTATATAAGGGTTTCTGTATAACTTTTGAACATAACATCGAGCGGCGGTCAAAACAATCATAACGTAAACAAGTCATCGGCGTCAACGCGAAAAAGTAGAAGCAATTGCTCGCTGGAATCTATATCCACATAGATGGAGGCCCCTAGAATATTCTCTTAAGGTGCCAGGATCATAGCAAGCAAAGCCATACGGCAGTAAAGGCCGTATCTCATCTGTATCACAACATTAGCATGTTATTGACGTTGGGACTCAACGGGGAGGGGACATCGACTCACCTGTCGGAAATAAGCTGCCCGCTGGTCAAAATCAACCTCTTCGGCGATTTCTGCGTTTCTGGGCAGAGGGTGCATCACAATCATGTGGCTCTTGGCGTGCTTGAGAAGAGCGTTGTCGATGATGAAGCTGTTCTTGAGGCGCTCATACTGCTTAAGGTCGGCAAACCGCTCCTTCTGCACACGTGTGGAGTACAACACATCCGAGTTGGCGACAATCTCCGGGGTCAACTCCTCGGATTCCACGATGAGCTTCTCAGATGCGAGCAATTGCTGGCGGAATTCCGCAGGCAAGGACAGCTCCTTTGGTGCAACAAGTTGCACGCGAACGTCATAGAACTGGAGCAACTTGATGACAGAATGGACGGTGCGCCCATACCTCAAATCACCAGTGAAGGTGATTGTGAGACCAGCAACAGATCCAAGTTCCTCTCGGATAGTGAAGAGGTCAAGGAATGCCTGAGTGGGGTGCTCAACGCTACCGTTTCCGCCGTTGATGACTGGAACAGAGGAAAACTTGGCGGCTATTTCGGTACTGCTTGGGTCTGGGTGACGCAGAACAACGGCGTCTCCGTAGCAGCCGAGTGTGCGGAGGGTATCTTGCAGTGTTTCACCCTTCTTGGTCGAAGAGTGCTCCGTGGATATAGCAATTGTGCGTCCTCCCAGTCGCTGCATAGCAGCATCGAACGAAGCGGAGGTCCTGGTGGAAGGTTCATAGAAAAGAGTGCATAGGAGACGGCCCTTCAAAATATCCAAAACGCCCTCACGCTGGACTCCGAGGCGCATCTCATGAGCCACACTGAAAAGGTTGTGAAGGTCTTGTCTGTTGAACTGGTTGACTGAAAGCACGTGCTTTTGCTTGAAGGCGGATTGAGAGAGGAGTTTAAGCAACGGTGAAGAAGCCCGAGGTATAGGAGCGTACAGAGGAGGTCCAAGCTCATTCTCACTCGGGGCGGGGAACTGATCTACAGGCTTGCGTGCCAGCCGGGCAGGAGTTCCAGAGATCGAAACCGACTGTCTTCGGTCAAGGGCACTCTCGGTGTGAGGCACCCGAGGAGACATGGCGTTGAGGGAAGGCGATGTTGGCACCACGATCCTGTGGCCAGACATGTCGGACCCCTTGGGAGCCTCCAGGGTGACTTCGCTGTCAAGGCAAGATGTCTTTCCTTGGAAAATAACACGTTGAACAAGGCCCTTGACGTTCTTGCCGTTGAAAGGCGACCAGGTGGCCTGCGGGTTCTGGTAAATGTAAGAACGATCAATATCAATTTCCACCGAACTGTCTGATTGCTCGTGCAGCTCAAAGATCTTCTTGGGGTTCTCATAGAGTCTCGCAACGATGTCTTCCACAGTCAGGCGACCTTCAGAGACGGCAGTGAACAGCAGAGGCAAGGCCTCGGCGATACCAGAAGCCGGAGAAGCCTTCTCACCAGCGAGCTGGAAGGGGATGCTGCCGATGGAGAAGATATCGATGGTGCTGAGGTGCTCCCACAAGGCTTTTTGATCTTCAGCCGTCGGCAAGAAAGTGCACTCGGGGAAGTCATCCCGAGAAAGGAAGAGGCAGAAGATTGAAACATCACAAGTCACCTTAAGGCCCTTCTCCTTGCTAAGAGCGATAAGGTTTATGTCCTCCTTGGAGGTAACGCTCATGACGTGGATGTTGCGGCTGTGAAGGCTTGCCAAGAGCAAGACCGAAGCAAGATCTGTCGACTTAGCATCCGTGAGGATAGGCTTGCTTGATGGCCATGCGGCAAAGTGGCTAGTTACAGCTGCGACCTTGCTGATGTTTCCGGAAAGGTGATTGAATGGGATAAACAGAGAGCCGACTTCTCCTGTCATCTGTGCGATCTCCGCAGAGTTTGTGGAAGTTGCGACGACCGAAAAGTTAAAGTCGCAGAATGAGCCCTTTGCGGAATTCTGCTTGATGCCCCTCAAAGTACGAGCATCTGTGATGGAGGAGTTAACGCCCACGGGCATGACACGCATCATACTGAAGCCAGCCGCGATCGAAGCCTTCGTCACGAGCTCGAAGTCCTTGGAGTCGGTGCTTCCAAGGCCAGGTACGAACGCTGCGATGTTGATCAGGCCGGGGAGAGTTATCGAGCGGTGACTGGTCTGGTAGTCAATGGTCTGCACGTTGAGAGTGAAATGCCGAGCAATAGCTTCAATCAAGATCTTGGCATTCTTGACGTTGGTGACCAGTGGGGTCTGGTAATCCACAGCCATACGACGGGTTCGGTAGCCCTTACTCATGTAGTTGGCAGGTCGGCGGAATCGGTTGCTGGAGGGCAAGTTGATGTACAGATCGATGAGGTTGTTTGCCAGATGCTGTGTGAGCGAGTATTCAGACTTGACGTCCTCTTCCTCACCAGGAAGAATTTCCAGGTACTTGACGGGGACACCATGCTCCTTTAGGAAGTCTGCAGTACCAGAGGTTGCGAACAGATTGAAGCCGCCATCTTGAAGCTTCTGGATCGAAGGCAGCATCTCCATCTTTTCCTTAAAGGAACCAATGGACAACAGGATGTTGCGTTTCGGGAGACGGAACCCGGTGGACAGCAGAGCCTTAAGATAAGCTTCGTACTTGTCACGGCCGAAGGAAGCAACTTCTCCGGTGGAAGCCATCTCAACGCCGAGAACAGGGTCGGCTCCAGATAGTCGGGAGAAGGAGAACTGCGGGACCTTGACGCCAACGTAGTCCTTGGGAATAGACACTGGAGGATATTCCGTGAAAGGAGCCCCAATCATCGCCTTTGTTGCCATCTCAATTAAATCGACTCCCATAACCTTGGACACGAACGGGAAAGATCGAGAGGCTCTGACATTGCACTCGATAACCTTGATATCATTATCCTTGGCAATGAACTGAATGTTGTACGGACCGGTGACATTCAAAGCGTTTCCGATCTTGCGAGTGGCCTCTTCAATTCGTCGAACAGTCTCTGGATCCAAATCCTGGGGCGGCAAAATCAAGGTCGCATCACCAGAGTGGACACCTGCGTTCTCAACGTGCTCGGAGATGAAATGTCCAACCATGACACCATTGCGAGCAACTGCATCCATCTCGATTTCCTTCGCATTTTCTATGTATTTGGTGATAACAACAGGATGCTCGCGCGAGACATCGGCAGCCTGCTTAAGGTAGTTTTCAAGATCATGCTCGGAATAGACCGTGTTCATGGCCGCACCTGAGAGTACATAGGACGGCCGCACAAGCACCGGGTAGCCAACCTTGTTACAGAAACCGGTTGCCTCATCAATGCTAGTGAGTTCCTTCCATGAGGGCTGGTCCACGCCAATACGATCAAGCATACGGGAGAACTTGTAACGGTTCTCAGCTCCATCGATCATCTCAGGTGAAGTACCAAGAATTCGAACATTGAGGCGGTGGAGCGGGAGGGCGATGTTATTAGGAGTCTGACCACCCATGGACATAACCACACCGCTAGAAGACTCCAGCTGGTAGATATCGAGCACTGTTTCTAGGTTGATGTTCTCGAAGTACAAGCGATCAGCCTCATCGTAATCAGTACTAACGGTTTCGGGGTTGTAGTTGACCATGACAGTCTTGTATCCCTGCTCGCGAAGGGTACGAATCGTCCTCACAGAGCACCAATCGAACTCAACGGAAGAACCAATACGGTAAACTCCAGATCCCAGAACCATGATACCATTGTCGTTGAACTTAACGTCATGTTCAGAACCATTGTATGTCAGATACAGATAATTGGTCACTGAAGGGAACTCGGCAGCAACTGTATCAATCTGCTTAACGATGGGGACG
The DNA here is from genome assembly GCA_027569065.1 of Aspergillus cavernicola. Lineage (NCBI taxonomy): Eukaryota > Fungi > Ascomycota > Eurotiomycetes > Eurotiales > Aspergillaceae > Aspergillus > Aspergillus cavernicola. The sequence continues at coordinate 76,948 of JAPDEK010000093.1, read as the reverse complement.
ATGCCAGATTCCACACGCATTCGCCTAATAGCAAGCTCGTTGGAACTCAGGAACTTCGCGAGTTGGCGGTCAGAGAAACCCAGCTGCTTCGCCTGGCGGATGAGTGGTGCGGAGACGGTGCTCGCGTTGTAGGTGGTCATGAGCTTTCCGAAGTCGCTGAGGCCCTTGAGTCTGCTCAAAAACCACTTGTCGATGTTCGTGAGCTGCCAAATGTCATCGACGCTGTAGCCAGCAGCCATAGCATTCGCGATGGCGAAGAGACGTTGGTCGGAAGGTGTCTGTAATTCACCCTTGATAGACATGAGGGCGCTTGTCTCGTTGAAACCGAGGTTGTGGAAGTCTATGGATCGAATAGCTTTCTGGATAGCTTCTTCAAAGGTTCGACCGATAGCCATCACTTCACCGACACTCTTCATGGAAGAGCCAAGTTGTGTAGAGACACGGGTGAACTTCTTCAGATCCCAGCGAGGGATCTTCACCACACAGTAGTCGAGAGACGGCTCGAAGCAGGCACAGGTGACCCTAGTGACGGAGTTCTTAATCTCATTGAGCGGAATACCCAGCCCAAGCTTAGCAGCGATGAAAGCAAGCGGGTAACCAGTAGCCTTGGAAGCAAGTGCGGAAGACCGAGACAGACGGGCATTCACTTCAATAATGCAGTATTCTCTGGAGAATGGGTTCAAGGCGTATTGAATATTGCACTCTCCAACAACACCAAGGTGACGAATCACATTGACAGCTGTTGTGCGCAGCATATTGTAGTCTTCGTCGGAAAGTGTTTGGGAGGGAGCAACAACAATGGAGTCACCAGTATGGATACCAAGAGGGTCAAAGTTCTCCATGTTACAGACAGTGATACAGTTATCCCTGCAGTCTCGAACCACCTCGTATTCGATTTCCTTCCATCCCTTCATACTCCTTTCGATCAAGACCTGAGGACTGGCAGCAAAGGCTTTGCCACACAGCTCCCTCAATTCGTCCATGTTATCGGCGAAGCCGCTGCCGAGACCGCCAAGCGCATATGCGGCGCGGACAATGACTGGAAAACCGATCGTGTCTACCACTCCGAGGGCCTCCTCAAGGCTTGATGCAGAGGCCGACTTGGCACACTTTTCGCCAATCGAGTCCATGCTGCGCGCAAAGAGTTCACGATCTTCGGTAGTGATAATGGTGTCAATCGGTGTACCGAGAACCTTGACGCCGAGCGACTCGAATTCATCCTTTAATTGAATACCGACTTGAAGGGCTGTCTGGCCACCAAAGGTAACGTAGATAGCGTCAGGCCTTTCGTGCTTTATCACCTTGCGAACGAAATCGGCGTTGACCGGTAGGAAGTACACCTTGTCCGCCAAACCTTTGGAAGTTTGAATTGTGGCAATATTAGGGTTGATCAGGATGGTATAAATTCCTTCCTCCTTCAGAGCTTTGATGGCCTGACTCCCAGAGTAATCAAACTCGCCAGCTTGGCCAATGCTCAGACCACCACTTCCCAAGATCAAAACCTTCTTGACAGAAACACGGGGAGCGGCCTTGGTGTTCTCCGCCACGGTTCCGCCTGGGAAGTGAACAGGCTTTTGAAGAGCTTCGGGCGAAGAGATGGTATCCTTAATGGCATTGATGAACACATCAAAGAGGTACTCCGTATCCCTGGGACCAGGTGTGCTTTCGGGGTGGAATTGAACGCTGAAGAAAGGCCGGCTAGTATGCCTGATACCTTCGTTGCTGCCATCATTTGCGTTCACGAACAATTCCTGCCAGTCGCTAGGGAGAGTAGAAGAATCGACGGCGTAACCATGGTTTTGCGAGGTGATGTGGCACTTTCCAGTTACCATGCTGGTGCAGGGAATATTATGGCCACGGTTACCGAACTTCATTTTCATCGTCTGGGCGCCAACCGAGCGAGCGATCAACTGATGTCCAAGACAAATACCGAAAACAGGAGTCCTGGATTCCTTGAACGTCTTTGTCAGGTTGTTGACTGTCGTAGTGAGTGTGGCTGGGTCACCGGGACCATTCGAGACAAAAAGACCATCGTAGTCCTTGCCAGCGAGCGTGGGGAAATCGTAGTCCCAAGGAACGACTAGGACCTCGACGCCACGGGCGAGCAAGCAGCGCAATTGGTTGAACTTCAAGCCAACATCCAAGCAAAGAACACGGAGGGCGCGGCCGGAGGGGTGCTTGAGAGCGACGTCCTCGGGAGGTGTGAAAAGCTTAGGTTCGCGAATAGATACTAATAAGGCTTTAGTTAGTGATATTTCTTTTAAGCGCAACCAGGACAAAGGATGACTGCTCACCTTCGTCTACCAAGTTCTTCGTGTTTGGATCGACCCAGTCGATCTGTTCAAAGGATGACTTCCAAATATCCTTGTCCAGGCTTGAATCGCTCTCGGCAACGTCAGCCTTGTGAAGCACCATACGTCCCAGCATGCTACCCTTCTGACGGATACGCTTGGTGAGCGCACGGGTGTCAACCCCGTGAATTGCCGGGACACCTTGTTCCTTGAGCCACTGTCCCAGCGACGACTCAGCAAGGAAGTGAGAGTAGCTCTCTCCGGCATAAGTCGCAACGACCAGTGCTGCAATATGAATCTCGGTGGACTCAAAATGCTTCGGTAATGTCTTCAGTAGTTCATCCATAGTCTCCCGGGACGGGACACCATAGTTCCCAACCAGAGGGAAGGTGATAACGAGAATCTGACCACGGTAGGAGGGATCTGTGATGGATTCCGGGTATCCCACCATGCCGGTCTGGAAGACCAATTCACCAGCTACACTCTTTTCAGCACCAAAGTTGTAACCTTGGTAGACTGTGCCATCCTCAAGCTCAAGAGCGCATAGTCTCCCAGTGCTGCCTTGAATTCTTGATGACGCAGGGGCGATGATGGCACCATTGCCAGTCTTCATTGACGGGATCGGTTGTAATTCCTTGCTGACTGCGTTGTAGGCAACGGCTCCTCCAGCCTGAGGGCTTGAAGGAAGCGTCGTCTCGTCGTGACTGATGGACTCAGGCATTGTCGGCAGTCGTAGGCGGGGTATATGAGGGGAAAGGTCCTCTCGAGGACAATGTGGCAAGGTTTTCACTCTACCGTAGCATCAGCAGCCTCCAAAACTCTCCTTGAGTAAAAATGGAGGACAAAGAAAGGGGGGTTTTGTTTGCTGCTTCTGCACGGGGAGGAATATAGGAAGAAGAGAGAGGAGGAAGAAAAAAGCTGGTGGAACTTTGAATGGCAGAATAAAAAATTTGTGGACGGCGAGCACCGAGCTCCCCTATTGGACAGGAACTTCACCGACCATGGGGGTTTTCGGCGGAATTCTGCCGCGTCTGACCGCTTATGGAAAATTCTTCGCTGATTTTCACTGCTTTCATGATGTCTAATTTTAAATGGAATTACATAATTTTGCCGCTGTTGAGGGCTTTTTACTATTTTTTCTCCTTCAATTGCTCCACGGTAGTCCGGAGGAGGACTGGGGAATGGGATCGTAGGGACTTAGGATTACAAGTATAGGTAAGGCCTAAGCCTCCCTTTCGGTAGCCCTCATAGCACCATCTTTCAGGGGCCAGGGACAATTTGAGTATGATACTCTTTGGCTTCAAACTGGGACTGGTAAAAAGGCAGTCTGAATACAAGAGGGCGTCCACAGTTGAGGGAAAAACTGAAGACGGTCCCGACTCCCAACTTAATTCGGATACAGACTCAGTCTGAGGTCAAACAGAGTCAGGGAAGTCTACCCAACCAATCACAGACAACTCGCCCACGCTTGAATGCCGGCGGTGAGGATAAAATTGGCGCACTAAGCCTGCAAGATTCGCAGATGGCTGCAATTTCGTTCGGTCTGGATCCGTCCCCGGCGAACCAGGATACGAATTACGAACTGAACTTTCAAGGCGTCTGCAGTATACGGAGTAATCTAGTCAGCCCGGAGGCCTTGATCTTGTGAAGAAACTCGAATAATAATAATGCTGATAGTCGCATGGAATTCAAGAAGATTCTCTCGGATAGTATTTCGCAAACGGTGACGCAGATAACCTTCATAACTCATCAAAAGATGAATCCAGCATTCTGAGCTCCATGAATAGCAAGGATAATATTCAACAACCCGAGATCTAATTATGGTGTAGCTAGTTGTATTCAAAAGGTAGAAAGCACTATATTGAAGCCGGTGGTCTTTTTTGGATGCGCATTAGGCGACTCCTTGTTGAAATAAAGACCTGGTCAATTTAGCGTCCTGTAGGGCAAATCTGGATGCTCAGATGATGCCCGTGCGCCTTATCTTCTCGCCACAGACTGCAGGATAACGGCCTGGGCTGCAGCTGCACCTTGCAAAGCTTCAAAAGACCCCCCTCCATTTCTGCAGCGCCTCGCCCACATGTGCGTTATTTATACCAGCAAATAGCCTGCAACTCTGCGTCTGACCTGTCGCCCTCTCTTTGTTGACTCTCAGCCCTCCGAACCTCGTGCGCCGCAAAGATCTTGATTCCACAAGAAAACCTTTCCTTCAATTGAATATGTATTAAACAGTGCCTTTGGCCTTGTCGCTGATTTCTAGCGCGGTTCGCAATCTAGCCATGCTTGCCTCTCTTCTTCGGCCTAAGAAGCGACGAGAGTACGCGCAGTTTCCCTCGCGCTACCACAACAACGACTCGAGATGGCCGTTCCTGGATGGAAAGGCACACGGAAACCAGAACAATGGATATGATGAGCTTCGTGAAGACCAAAATGACAACGAAGATGAGGAGGATGAGAGTCACAATGATGAAGATGCTGATGGGGAAGACGAAGACGCGCCCATCGAGTCCACTCCTCTTCTTCCTATTTTCTCAGCTCCCCATCTAGGTATGGATTATCTTTTTTTGACAAGATATTCTTTCACTACATCAATTATTGACTAGCTGCGCTCCGGGCAGACATCCTACCAATCTACGATCTAACACATGCTATTCGATCTCTGATCATTTCGCGGTGCGAAACCACATTGACATGGGACCAACTGCGCTCGCCTCAGATCTCGCAGTTCTTGGTGAAACCTATTCAGCAGAAGATCAAAGCATTGCACTTTTCCAGGGCCACATTATTTGCACTGATGACCAATTGCCTACAATTCGACAGGGAAGTCCACCTGAACCCAGGAAACAGTGGCACAAATCACACCAGAGCGATGGTAAGCGAACTTCTCGCCATCAAACTGCTCAGAGACTACACCACCCGCGAATTGATTGATGCTCTGTCCTATGACTTCTACCCGCTTCAAGGCCAGAAGTTTGAGGAAAACGGGCATTTTCAGCGTGCGCTCGGCCGGACCTCTGCAGGCGGCGGTAGAGCACGGTCTGGAGTCGCTCGCATTTCGTGTCTCGAAATAGCTATTCGTGCTCAAGCGAAACGGTTTCTCTCACATCCTCTTGTCGTGAAACAGTTGGAAGCTATATGGGCAGGCACAATCGTCTTTCATTCAGCTGCGGATAGTCTTCATCGTTCATCTGCGCAAACACGCTACAGCAGAAGCTTAGGATCATACGGTGCCACTTCTAATAATGCTCTGAGGTTCCCCAATATAAAATTTGGGTCCGAAACAATTAGTTTTCGGCGATCCGTCACACTCTATGATCCACGCGATGCCTCTTTATTCAAGCTGTCGAGGTTAAGGGTACCTCGATACCGGCAATTTCTCTCCACCCTATCCTTTGCTGTCCTCCTCGGTCTATTCCTCGCCGTCCTGCAAGAACGAAACATGGAGATCAGCTCATTGGAAATTGTGTTCTGGCTGTGGAGCGCAGGCTTCATGCTCGATGAAATAGTTGGGTTCAATGAGCAAGGCTTTAGTCTTTACCTCATGAGCTTTTGGAACATCTTTGATCTCGGCATCCTCGTTCTTCTATTTTGCTATTACTGCATGCGGCTATACGGTGCTTTTATGCCGTACATCCAAAAGCAGGCCGTCGCCGAGAGAGCCTACGATGTTCTGGCTGCTAATGCAGTCCTTCTGTTCCCTCGACTGTTTTCAATACTGGATCACTATCGCTACTTCTCCCAGTTGCTCATCGCTTTTAGAATAATGGCATCTGATCTACTGGCAACTTTCGTCTTAATCATCATTGCCTGCAGCGGGTTCTTTGTCGCCTTCACTCTATCATTCAGCAGCGGCCAGGACCAAACTCCTGGGTCTGTCGCGTATGCTCTATTCCAGATGCTGATGGGATTTACTCCCGCTGCATGGACTCTTTGGGAAGATTATAATTTTCTGGGAAGAGCCATTCTGACAATATTCCTCTTCATTTGTCACTTTGTCGTCGTCACCATACTGATTACAGTCCTTACGAACTCTTTCATGAGCATTGTGCAAAACGCCAACCAAGAACACCAATTCTTGTTTGCTGTCAATACAATCTCGATGGTCAAGTCTGATGCGCTGTTCTCATATGTGGCACCCACAAACATTTTCGCTTGGTTAATTACTCCTTTGCGGTATCTGATTCCGTTCAGGCAGTATCTGCGAGTCAACCGCACCATAATCAAGATCACACACATGCCCATACTGTTCACTATTTGTGCCTATGAGAAACTGATCCTCTGCCCACAAATGATTGAAACCACTGACCTCATTGATTCACCCGTGCGATCTGAATCTGGCGGCGGGCTTCGTACTCGTCACAGGTTTAGAGCCTTGAGCTCTCGGGCGCCTCGATTTGTTCGAGAGCCGTCGGTGGCAACCTTCCAAAAGGATCGTGCTCTAGAAGAAGTGTTTCGGCAGCCGTTTCACGGAAACAAAAATCGGAGCCCTGTCAGAAACGTTAAACGAAAGAGTAATAATCTTGTCAACAATTGGATGCAAGATATGGGATCTGGTCCAGCCAATCCGCCTGACGAGCAAGATTCGGATGAAGTTGATCGAATCGAGCAGTTGCCCAAAGGGCCTTCTTTCTTTCGGCGAAGACAAGCCGGAAGTCTTCGTGATTTTACCGATTCAATAGCCTCAAATCCTGAAGAGCGAAACCTCCATGCCATATCCTCCCCCGCCACGCCACGTGATGGGAAATCCCTTCTACCGACGAGAACTAGGCGGCTCTCGCACAATACAGACATAGAAGGTGACAACGAGCTCACGAGCGATGACAATGGTGATTGGACCGGACAGCAGTCCAATCCTAAAGATTCTGATGGGCATTCTAAAGGTAGTATCGGACCCCAGGGCAAGGCTACGCCGAAGTTCTACAGTTCACGTCCGTCTACAGCGAAACGCAAGTCCCGCTTGAACAGCCCGAACCGCTTTTCTAGGCATCACTCGCGAAACCCATCTGGAGCTACCATCTTGTACAATCCTATCACGTCAAGCCACGATGAAGGGAGTGACACCGCCTCTAACTCGATACGACTCGTGCCAAAGATCATGCCCAGTCAAGAGTTCACTGAGGCCTCTAATCGTCGGAACACTTTAGAGAGAAGACACAGCCTGGATGATGGCAGAAGCCCGAACACGAACCGCATAAGATCCAATCCTATGTCAGTGCCTAATATCGGCAACTTCCTCGGGACTAATCACGGCCCATGGCATCCCGAAGCATCTATGCTCGAGGCTCTGGGCTCTGACCTGGGAGATGGCAAGGCGATCGCCAACGGCTTTATTGGAGGCGCACCTTCCAGCTTCACCACTCAGATGGCTTACGCTACCGGCGGTATTAGACGCAGAGGGAGCCCGCATGGAAACCAGGATATGCTCAGCAAGCTCGTTCTAGCCCGGATGAATAACATCGAAGAAGGGTTCCGTGAAGTGATCAAAGAAGTCAAAGATCTCCGGACTAGCCGAAACCACAGTCGGGTCGATGAGCACCGGACCGCCCAGCGAGATAAACGACGAACGGATAAGAAAAAGAAACCTCCAGGGTCCCGGAAAAGCAAGACGAGCGATGGAACTCGTACCACAGAGCCGACCCTCGCCTCTTACGAGAATGACTCATAAATGGACGAGGACCATGATGTATAACACTTGCAATTTTTTTTTTATTTTTTTATTTTTTCCCCACTATGCAGGAAGATAGATTATGGGTATCTGGGTATCTGAGATGGTGTATTTTTGGGTGGCTGTCTCACTATTTACTTTCTAGCCTGGTCCAATACTTGATGGAGCGATTGCTACTACACGATTAGATGCCATGCTTTATGCTTAATGAGATCTACGAATCGACACTTCAAGGGGGCTATTCCAGATGAAACCCACTTGCTCTTCATAAGACATTTTACAGTAAGAATTGCGGCTGCCAAGATCCGAAGAGGTACCTCTGGCTGGGTCGTACAAACCCGACGTTGAAATGTCAGAACCGAGGGGAGAACCCGCTTCAATGCTGTCAGCATGCGATGATAAATCTTACTAGGTCACATGAGAACAGGCAGCAAAAGCTGACTTCCGTCTGTTAATCAGATAGAGCCTCTTGACAGCTGCGCGGACTAACCAACCCTGGTTCCATCAAGCCCAACCAACCGTCGTCATCTTTCTCTCTCAGCCTCATTCGGACCTCTTTTCCTCACCGTCAGCCATCTCTTTGATCACTTCTTCATCCCTACTCTAGGGTTTGTCGCTTTCTTCTTTGAACCTAGACCGTTACTTTATCTCGTGAAGTTCTGTAGCTTCAACTTCTTACACTTTCTTCGCCCCAATCTAGCTCGCGCCCCCCGCACGGGTTCATACCACTGAGTCCAACTGACAGCACTACTGCTGTTGAGATCTCTTGCATCTACCATGAGTGCTTCTGAGCTTACGGAGCTCGTATTCTACAAATATGCTGATACATTGGCTTTTATCGATTCCCCATCCTACAGACCGACCTGGTCCCTGCAGCCGAGTTCGGTTCAATCTATCGGCCACAGAATCCACAGCCAGAGGCTTTTGGAAACAGGCTCCCCCGTCTTCCAGAAGCTATTCGAGCAAAGGACCCAAGAGCGCACCATTAAGCGCCGTGGGGGATTGCCCGACGGCTTCAAGTACATCATTGACCTCACCCCTCCCTCAACGGACGAAGATGCAGTCCTCTTTTTGACGGAGCTGTCTTGTCCAAGTGGGATCAGGAGCTGGGCGAAGGCAAAAGCTCGCTTTGATCTCCCAGTAACGTGTGTTTCCGGCGTTGACACGCTATCGCTACCGGGGGGCGGCGAACACCACCCAGACTCGCTCCCGGAATATTCGCCTGCACGGCACCATGCTGGAATAGTTCATATTCTGCAAGTACTGCAAGAACTACGCCCTCAGCTCGACACCCCCTGTAAGATTTGGACCTTCTTCGCTCTAGCAAAAATGTACGAGATTGCAACGTTGCCTCAGATTAGCACACGTGTTGCATCTTGGGTCTATGCGACGAACAATAAGCGCTTTATAGAGCTTCATCCGGAAATCACTTATCGAATGGCGAAGGGAACTCAGTGTGCCCACCTTCTACGGGATTCATTCTCTGTTCTAGTTGGAGAGGAGGCATTGCTCCTTTTGCGAGACTCTGGCGCCCCGCGTCCAAAGAAACAACGGGATACTGTCCACGGACGGCCTCAGGACTTTCTGGACGATGATGATTTGCAACGAGTGCAATATGCTGGTGAATCCTTTCTAACCCATATTATCGAGCAGTTCGTCGAGCTTGCCGGGGCCGAAATGAGCTGGCTCATAAATTTGTCCATGTACCGCAATGTTATCTACTTCGAGGCGCAGGATCAGGCCCAGCGCGAGATTGTCGAGGATCTCGTTTCTTCACTGAAAGACTTTGTCCGCGCCACAATTGTGATAACTCTATCTCAGCACAGTCCCACCCATATCGCACCAAAATACAAACTCGATGCTGCCACGAGTTATCCCACTTATGATTATTTAAACGTTTATGCCTACATGGCCGTGGCAGAGCGCATAACAACGAGAACATTCTGGCAACGATTGACCCAGAGAAAACTTACCAAGTACGATGGTGAAGCAAGCCTTGGAGATGATTGGCACACTTCCCTTGCTAGTCTAGGCGGATCCATTGGGGCCTTTCGAGATCATCAGCATGCGGTTCTCAGATATGTACAAGCTTCAGAACTGGATAGCAAGGCCGGTGCGTTCAACTCCGTGCTTAATCCTTGGTATTCCGGCCCTCGAGGTGGGCCTCTACTGCAAAACGGGACGAACATGTTCTTTACCCAAGGATACTTTTCTCTAAACGACTTCATCGACGAAGCCCAGAATTATATCGCGACCTTCGCCAGAAAAATGTTTGGCACGATACGACCTGAAATGACATACGAACTGACGGATACACTCACCTGTCTCACGGATAAAGAGTTCAGGTATCTGCCTTTATGGGCTGGGGGATGCGATGACGGAACCGGGGGCGTATACATCGACCAGATACCACTTGCTGAAATAAACGGATTTTCTGCCCCGGGCCCTTCTATCCACACTGGCAGTGCGACGCCATCATATGCCTCATATGCCTCATCGATGGTTTCAACATTCGCAAGCACAGTCCACGGTGCGTCTCACAGAGCTACGGAGAGCCATGCAAGTGAAGTTATGTCCATCGACTCGGAGGGAATTTCAGAAGTAGGCAACGTGAGGGCAGTGGGCCCTACAGCGCATTCTGCAGAGTATCATAAGGTCGACGATGAGCTTTCTCTTGCCCTAGATTCGCCCGCAGACGACTTTGACGACGCGTTTTTCGATAGTGACAGTGACAGCGATGACACCGTTGTCATCGACGATCATGGCGAGCTTAGTGAGTTTGAAGAGCTAAGTTTGGATGATAGCGAAGTGCCGTCCAAGGGGGGAAAGGGCCCTTGAATGGTCAATGCTTTTAGCATAATGGGTTCTGGACGCAGAGAACGTAATGACTAGAATGATTTAATGCCAAATAATGAACACAGTAGTATCTTTGATCGATATCTTGACACTGTAAGCCAGAACTAGAATAAGACAGACCTGCACGTGACAGCAGCAGCAGGAGCTTGGCGTCGCCGACGTCACGGAGCGGAAATAAAGTCGCGATCCATCGATCCATCGATCTCAATATAGCTCTTCCCGCCATTCTTTTCATCTTTACCACTTTCTAAACACTTTCTAAACCACTTTACAAGGATTCAAGGAAAGGGGAAACTCTCTCTAATCATACCACAACCACCATGGCCTCCTCTTCCAAGCCGTCTAGCTTCCTCCTCTAGTATGTTGCCTAATCTCTCTATCCAAATCCCATTGTCGCAACCAGTTTGGAAACACCCAGGATAGGTACAAGTACAGACTCAACTAACCTCTTCACCAGCTCCTGCATCGCCCACCGCACCACAATCCTAGCTGAACACTCCGCCCCAGGCTCGTCTTCATCAGCCGCCTCCTCCCTCGCCTCCATCATCCTCCCCAAAATCACCCACGACCAATCCCAAAAACTCACCTACACCCACGAACGCCTCTTCGTCCACTACATCTCCGATTCCCCCAATGCCCCGCCCCCCGACCCCTCAAGTACTGAACCCAACTCCCACGCCCCCCTAAGCTACATCGTCGTCGCAACAGCCGAACAAGGCCGCCGCATCCCCTTCGCCTTCCTTCTCGAAATGAAGCGCAAATTCCTCTCCACCTACCCGCCCCATGCTACAGACTTCGCCTCCCTACCAGCCTACGGCTGCGCCGCATTTAATTCAGAACTGCGCTCCCTCCTGCAGACATTCAACACGGCCCCGCCGGCGGATTCGCTCGCCTCGGCGCGAAAGGAGATTGATAGCGTGCGGGATATCATGACGGAGAATATCGAGCGGGTGCTGGAGCGCGGGGAGCGGATTGATTTGCTCGTTGATAAGACGGATCGGTTGGGAGGTAGTGCGAGAGATTTCCGCATGCGGAGTCGTGGGTTGAGGAGGAGGATGTGGTGGAAGAATGTTAAGTTGATGGTGATGTTGGGGGTTGTCGTGATCTTTCTTGTATATCTGTTTGTGGGGATGGGGTGTGGATTGCCTGGTTGGGGGAGGTGTGTTGGATAGACGGTACCTAGGTAGTAGTAGGTGAATGTTTCCCAGGTACGCTGTGTATACGATTTTGCTGGGTGGATGCACGTTTCTTCTTTTTCAACCTTTCTTCAGCCTTTTTTCTTTCAATGTGTTCTACTATAAGGTTAACAATAGGCTATTTCGTGACGAGATCAATTGTTCCAAGACGATGGATGGAATGATCTCTTTTTTTTTGTATTATAAAGTTCTCTTCCTCCTATCTCACCTTTCTTATAAGCTACTACAGCACGCAATCAGAAAGTAAAGTAAAGCAGTCGAGTCTCTAGCTCTCGTTGAATTGCCTGTTTGCTATGGATAGTAGAAACAATTGACCCTCAAGAATGAACAACAGCCTGGTGGTGGCCCACTAGCCTAACAAATAACTATAACCAGCACATCTACGCACATCTACAACCGGGATGAAGAATTTACATTATCATGCAAGCGATAGGTATGTATGTATCTCACTTTCAAACTCACAGCGTCCTTGCCATAGTGAATAGCTCAGTGCGAGTCTGCAAGCGAGGCAGTATCCAGTCGAAACCAGATCCTGCAAGTCCTTCTGTGCCATTCGTTTACCTCATCAACCATGGTGGGTTCGTCAAGGACGAGATTGAGGAGGAGATAATTTGGCGGGGTTTTGGGGGAAAGGGAGGGGATGTCTGGGAAGGGTACTGAAGGAGGGGGTAATCGGGTCGGATTAAAGCCAGTAGTGGTCTGGTTCTGCTGCGTTTGGGCAAATCCTGGACAAAATACCTATCATTGTTTGCTAGTCCAGGGAGAGTGGGTTTTGTTTGGCCTGTTCGCTTTCATTCAGAAAGACGCGATTGGAAAGATCTGGTCTGGTCGTAGCAGGTATATTTCTTTTTTGTTGCTCAGTTAAGAGGATCAGATTTAGGGTCTCATGTACTCCCACGCCATTCATCCATATTGCAACCAGAAACAGAAAATGCAATTCCCAGATCCGTCCCCTTAAGCGGAGGCCTTGACGGCCTCACGGCCCTTGGCGATGCGCTCCAGGATCTGCTCACGGTCCTTGTCGATCTTGAGCTTGGTGATGACGACCTTGGAGGGGTGGATGGGGAGAGGGACGCTCTGGCCGTTGGACTTTTCGCGGACAACACGCTCGATGTGCACACACCACTTCAGACGGTAGACGCTGGTGATCTTGCCCTCACGGCCCTTGTTGGTGCCACGGACAATGGTAACCTCATCGTCCTTGCGGATGGGGATGGAGCGAACCTATTAATCAGAAACGGTCAGCTCCAGTTACACTGCGATGATTGCCAGTTATTCAATTCAAAGTTTCTGTCTCTTCAATCCATCGCGGCCGCATTTATCCGGCGTACAAGAACAAAGGCAGGGAGGTGATCGATGTGGGAGGATGGCGTACATTGTGCTTCTCACGGAGTTCCTTGGACAGAGGGGCGCTCATGATGACACGGCGCTCGCTGGAGGGGGCATTGAAGTGCGCCTTGCGCGACTTCCTGCGCGAGGAGGAAATTGCTACAATCAGAAGAACTCCATTAGCATTTGTCTCGGAGCAATGAGCAGCATGGCAGTCCGTCATGTCGCCGTCGTGTCCCCAAAAAATTCAATCATGGCGCACAAAAGCGTGGGAAGCAAGACGAGATGATGATTTCGTGTAAAGACATACCCTGGTTTGTGACGGCCATCTTTTCGGAGCCTCCTTTCGATATATGACCGGACGCTGGAGAAGGGTCGTGAGCGTTGTCGTCGTTTGTCCTCGAATGGCTTCTTTTTTTAGCGAGTGTTAAAGTGACACCCCAAAATGTTGTTGTGAACCCCGCTATACCGAAGGCGGCCTAGCGGGGTTTTGGCACTGCACTACACTAAGCCGAACTCATTTTCTGCCCCTTTGAACCACCAGCCCAGCTGCGATGTATAGATGATAAGGCAGCACAACTGCAGCCAGAAGGTACAAGAGATACCATATGCCTTGTACTTCTGATTAAATCACTTGACTTGTGGTGTTTGAACCATTTATTAATAACAATTTCCTACATTTACTTTAGAGTAGTAAAGATCTAAACTCGAATTGAAGCTGGCTCAGGCTGACCGCTTCTACCTTTGGATTAGTGACTGACCAATTTATGAACTAAACTGGGAATAGTCTAGTGACAGTCACTGAATAATTATTTGCGATGTCACTTTAACACTGGCTTTGATTATTTTCACTTGTGAGCCGAAAGTTGAATGTGGGCAATGTGCGTCACATGATGTCCGCTTGCTAGGGCTGGCTGCCATCATATGATTGGTTGGGTGCGGAGAGAGTCTCCGAATGGCAGAATCCGTGAATTATGACCGCCTACCATTTCCTGCTGGCTGACTAACAGATTTATACCCGACCCTTTGTCGCATTGAAATTCACGAGTCCCAGCTCCAGGGATAGGAAGTGAGGGGACTTGTGGTATTATCGCTGGCAATTCTTATACGCTGAGGTGTCTCTTGCGTCGTACGTTTCCTGTTCTGCCGAAAATATGCTATGCGCAACTACCCCCCGAGAGAAACAACCTGTCCCGGTGCTGGTAACGAGCTCTCAGCTTCAACATGTCCGATGAGCAATTTCCATGGCTCGACTGGCCGCATGGCTATGCGCCACCGAATCTGAATCAAAATGCCGCGCGTACTGAGGACAATTCCAATACTCACTGGAAGAGCCCGTTGTATAACTCGGCCTCAATCCCAACGCCCCAAACACAAGTGACTAACAACAACAGTAGCGCCCAATCTCAGTACTATCCGCCTTATCAACAGCAGGAAGAGTCACATGTGCGGTTAGAGGACGTTCTATCGTATCCTTCATATCAGTGGGGCCAACCACCGGCGCAGGCGACTGCTTCACCCCACCAACAGTCACCGACACGCCCGCCCGGCCGCCAGCTGCCAATCCCAATGTCGCAGGCAACCTCAGCAGAGCCGCATATCGCAAATGATATATACCCCAACCACGAGGCGAAAAGACGTCGACTAGAACCACCTGTCGCTTCCCAAGCTCCTACGCAGTCTGCACCAAAGGCTGCTGCCACCCCAGACTTTTCACAAGCTAGGACACATTCCACGGCACAGGATCCCCGATCTGGCTCACAATATGGCTTTCCACCTCCCACGAGTGCTGCGTCGCGACCCCCAGACCCTCCAGCATCACAGCCCACAGCACAACGCACCTCACAGCAGACCCCACGACCGGGTTCTCAATATGTTCCGCCGGTCCAGGCACGACCTACATCACAGATTCCGCCACGTACTGCGTCTCCAGCAATCTCACAACCTGCTATGCCTGCTCAGTCAAAACCCATGTCAAGAGCCCCGTCAAGTGGTAGCTCACAAACCACGGCCCAGCGTATTCCCCGACGAAAAAGACAATTTTCATCACCCAAGGTTACATCTCAAGTTCTTGCGCAAAATGTCCCGCCCGCTATGACCCAGTCAACAACGGCGCAACAGCCCTCGCAGTATATACCGCGACCCAACTCCCAATACACCTCACCACATGCCAGACCCCAAGCTCTTTCAAAGAACGCCCCGCAAACTGCCACACAGTCTTTGACACAGCACCAGCATGTCCCTAGACCCGGCCCGCAACCTGCCTCGCAACCTACCTCACTGCCTCCGTCCTCACAACCTGTTTCACGGCCAGCCGCACAATCCACTATACCACCCGTACCACACCAAGTGCTACAGAATTTACCACCTCAAAGGCCTCCATCCGCACAAGCAGCTCCACTAGGACCTGCATTGTCTCGCCCTACACAAACCATGCCGCAGATGGCACAAGCACTGCATACTCAACCGGCGCATAAGGGTCCATACGGAAATTTTGCAGCTTACTCATTCCAACCCGAGAACCCTGCAGATAAATCGTTACTGAAACACCGTATTGATATAGTGAGCTGTCTCAACGAAGAAGATGCTGCACAGAAACTCACGTATGACCCGAAAACAATTGCCAGGGACATCCTAATTGCATCCAGCCGCCACCCAACAGAACCTACTCTGAATCATCATCTTTTCCGTCTCAGAGACGTATTTTCTGCTGTGGACGTGACCTCGGATCTGGAGACATTTAGATGGGATCTGGTGGACTCTGGTCAATCATCACGTGATCGACCACCGACCTTTACGCAAACAAGTCAAACAGCTCCACCGCCTGCGGTGCAAGTCATGCAGCCAGTCAACAACAACAATCACCCTCAACAGCCATCATTTCAGACGCAACACCGCGGCCCGCAGCCAACTTTCCAGCAGCTTCCTCAACCACCACCACCAAAACCTCATACGCAGTCTTCGTTTCAGGTCCAGCTCCATCCACCCTCGCAGCCGCAGCCACAGCCCAAGCCGCAGCGTAAACCGCAACGGCCTCCAGTATCCGCACCAGCACCAACAGTATCCCGGCCTCAGCCCCAAGTTGAGGCACCGAGTACACCAAATTCAGACATGGAGAAGCGCAGACGCGGCAGACCGCCCGGAAGCACCAATAAGCCGAAGGCCATTGCTGTTGTTGCGCCGCCAGCTCCCGGCTCGTCCCATTCTGTCTTTGCATGTCGGTGGAACAACTGTCAGGCTGAGCTGCACAATCTGGATTTGCTGAAGAAACATATTTTCAAAACCCATGTTTCTTATCAGATTACATGCGGGTGGAAAAGCTGCAGTTTCCTGGGAACTCTGCCTGCTGCGGAGCTCATGAAGCATGTCAAGAAAAACCATCTTGAATCTGTTGCCTGGAAGCTGGGTGATGGACCGGTAGTGCCTACAAGTGGTGAGAGAGCACAATGATTGCTTTTTTTGGAGCACATTCAACAAGTTCATTCAACGGGTCTTGTGGTTTATTAACCTTTTCTTTCAATCATGGAATATAGTGGATCGGAATTCTGGCGCAAGGGCAGTGCCATTCACGATTCCGGAATCTAACCAACCGGGAAGCGAAGATTCGCTCATCTTCCCAGCCAATTACGGCTCTATTCGCGCATTCAACAAAGTCCATGGAAATAACTCGCAGGACGAGAAGGCTCGGGAGATTATGAGGGCAGTACAACGTCTAAAAGAACATGTTGGGATTGGCTTGGATCCTGGTGGGTGTGAGCTAGCCACCCCTGAACGCGGTGAGAGGGTAAGCAACGACGAAGACGTCTATGAAGTACGGTCCGGATCTTGAAGCGTTTATCACCTTGCATTGCATTTGGTGCGGATTTTATCACAGGAACTGGCGCGTAGGTGTTGATATTCATTGTGATTTCTTCGACTGCAGGAGCCTGGGTCGTTTTCTAGCTTTGTACATTAATTTGCGGGAATGGGATTTTCATGGATGTAAATATCAGCCCAGGCCATCACTTCTCTGCATTATAACCACGAAGTTCATGGAGGGATTGTTTGCTTCCGTAAAGGAAGTTGGCCACGATAAGATACAAAAGATACAAAAGGCGCAACGCCAACTGAAGCAAAGTTACCGGTCCTTCCCCCCTCCGCTAGCTGACGAGCCGCCTGCGGCTGTCGTGACTGCTGAACGAGAAACGGCATCTGTTGAACCGCCTTTGGAGTACTTTGTTGTAATGATGGTTTCGTCCTCATCTTCTTTCGCGTTCACCTCTAGGAAGTGGTAGAGGACGATCAGCATCATTGCGCAGGAGCCCAGGAAGACGGCAAGCCGGTGGAGATCATTGTCGGTGATCATTGTGCCTTAAATCGAGCTGCGGGAACTGGAAAGTATCGAGCGGAATCACAAAAATGTAGTTGGACGTTTAGGGCAGCTGGGTGGAGGATGATGCTGGTTGCTGGATGCCACGTTGATAAGTTAGCTTGAGATGATGTTGGGAGGGAAAGGACAGGTGAAGGGCAAATGCAATTGCTTACCTAGTGGAACACGAGACCTCGTTCACTCAATGAAGATTGAGCATTGATTTGAAGAAGAGGGGTGGATTATGATCGGACAATATGGACTAGATAACAGTCGTCAACGCCTTGAGACCTTCTCTTGTCCGAATCGGGTAGGACAATGATCATGTGCACAACGACAGGATTACATAATCAAATACATAACTCTTTGCTCATAATTCGAACCTCCAATGGCAGAGAGCTTTCGAATAACTACGCATCCTTCCCACCACCATCATCTATCCCATCGAATAGCCTTCAAGCTTGTCGTTTGAATGTTCCATCGACGGTAGTGGCTTGGACCCATTCAGGACCGTTGTCGTGTCGCCTTCAATCTTGTCTAACCTCGAGGTTAGTCGCATCCCAGAGACTGCTGCAACGGTCCGGGGTTACAGACTCGGCTGGTGACAGCCTCCTGAGGATTTCTGATCTCCTCGCTTCTCAGTAGCGTTCGGCAGTGTCTTTCCTTTCTCCCTTTTCATTTCCTCCGATCGAATCGCTGAGATTGCTGGTCAATTTCGACCGTTGGCTTTTATTTGCATCCCGCATTTTTTCCTTGCGACTCCGCTTACGAGGCCTCCATAGTCCTCTTGAACATATCCCCCTACACGAGGGAAGATCTTCATTGATCCGTTGCTTCCACGTGCATGTTGGTTTCGATTATCGCTGCAATTGTGTGAACGAGGAGGTTTCGCATCGAGAACAATCCCAGAATCTCAAGATGAACGAGCAGTTTATTCCCCCACAGGCCTTTGCCCAACAGCGGGTTTCGGGCCCTTCTCTCCTCGCCTGCCTTGTATGTCGCCAGAAGCACCTCAAGTGTGATGGGACTACCCCTGTCTGTAGCCGTTGCGCTGCCACGGGCTCTGAATGCCTGTATACCCCGTCCCGTCGAGGGTACAAAGGGCCCTCGAAGAAGCGGCGGGCCAATCCATCCTCGCCCGAGCAAACGCCAACAGATTTCAAGTCCACCCTCGATCCGAATGCAGCTGGTCTATACAATGTCCCCGTCGACTGGAATTTCCAAGATAGCTTTCCTTATATTCCTACACCAACTCTCCCCGTCGCAACTCCTTCGGAAAGTCCCAGCTTCGTCGAACTACCAACCACCTCGCAGCAAGTTCTTGCGAGAATTGCACCCCTAACCCCCGAATCCTCGTCTTCTTTCTCCAGTGATGGTTATCTCTTCGACATATACTACCAATTCTTCCATCCTTCACACCCGATTTTGCCCCCGAACCGTATACTTGACAGAAACCGCGTGCCGTTTTTCCTCGAGCAAGTCATCAAGTTCATCGGGTCTCATTTCACGACCGCCGCTTCCAGTGATACATATCGACCGGCTGTCATGGCGACTGTTATAGCGCAAGAAGGGACAGTAGAAAAGCTGCAAGCGCTTGTCCTACTCGCAATCGTCCTTCATTCTCGGAATGAACGGAAAGAAGCCGGAGATTGTCTGTGGAATGCCGTTGACTTGGCTTTCGAGCTTGGCATCCATAGCAGGAACTTCGCACCCGCGATGGGCGAGGGCGATCCGATCAGAGAGGAGTCCTTAAGGCGTACCTGGTGGGAATTGTTCATCATCGAGGCCATGCTTACAGCACTTGGGGTTCAAGAAACCTTCCGCACGAGTATGGTACCTCTTGAGGTGCCACTTCCCTGTGAGGAGCGCATATATCAGGACGGACTGGCCCCTCCGCCGCCCCCCACGATCGCACAGTTTGATGAGCGGATCTTTGCCGACGAAGAGCGAGACTTCTCTTCCTTCACGTACCGAATAGAAGCGGCACGGATCCTCGGGCGAGTCGTAGCCATCCAAAACATGCTCGAAGGCCAACAAGATCAAGTGGAATCCCTTGACGCTCGAATCACGAGCTTCTTCCACCACCTCCCAGAATCCAAAGCAGAGGTCCTCCGACCAGATGGAACCGTAGACGAAATGATGTTCCAAGCGAAAATGGTCATGAACGGCACATCGATTTACCTCCATTTCCCCCGCTCAGATTTACTCTCATCCCCGGCCGTCGCCGCCGAGGTCATCTGTGGCCACCACGGCCCATGCTCCATCCCCGCATTCTCACACCACTCCCACGCCATGAAAGCCGTCAAAGCAGCCAGCGAAATCTCAATCCTAGCCTCAATCCCCATGCCCGTCGTAAAACACACCCCGTTCTTCATTTGCTCGCTCGTCATGAGCTCCATCGTCCAACTAGCCGCCTGCTCCATGAAAGCAGGACAAATGCCAGACCCCAGTCGCAATCGCTTGTCACTAACCATTGGCGTGTTCAAAACATTAGCTAACACCTGGGCCATTTCACAATCCATCATGCGTCAAATCAAAGCTGTTGCTCGTGACGTCATGGATATGGGCTTGCGTCCGACAATGGATGCAATTGACCTAAATACTGTCCTTGATAGTAGCCGGTTCTGGCTTCCAGACGCACTTGCGAGATAGTGAGGCTTTTTTTTTTATAATAATACTCCTCCCATAATCTTGTCTTGTTTTTGCCATCTTGGGATGATTCATTTCTTCCATCGATTCATCTGTATTTACATATATCCTCTCTCGGTTGATACTTCAGTGTTCATGCTTTAAATGATACCCATATTCATATTGATTTTTTTCCTTTTCTTTTTTATCTTTCTGAGTCTCCTATCGAGATTTAATGCCATATTTTCGAAAGGATAAATAGACACCTACTCCACTACTATCTATCAGACATAATACCTACTACGTGTCTATATTGTTGTATTGCGTTGCATTGCCTGAAACGAAACAAGCTGGGACGGAAACTAAGATGCTGAAGCGAAAAGATATGGGGAATCTTAATCTTTGACCTTATCCTGGATAAGGAAAAGAAGAAGGAAAGTCAGTCAGCTCACGTCAGTCTATAAGGAAAGGAACGACAAGGTGGTATCATGAGGATAAGAAGATAAAATAAGATGAACCCGACAAAGGGAATGTAATGCAATGCACGCCTCTCTTTCTCCCTCTAAGGGAAATGTATGCACGGGAGGAAAAAAGAAAAAGAAAAGGTAGTGTGTAGTGTAGTAGTAAAAAGAAAATCATGTCTCCGAAGCTCCATCTATGTGACTCGAGCCAGCGAACTCCCGCATCTCCTTTAGAGCTTCGGCCCTTTTCACGACGACGTCTTCGGGCCGCACGACGTTCCGGAGGGCTTCGCTTGCTTGGATTAATCCGTCGATGCTGATGGCGTGGTTGGTCATTTGGTGGTTGATGTAGGTGTATAGCTCTGCGGGGGTTGAGCAGGTAGTCAGGAGCTGGTTTTCGTTGAGTTTGAGCAGTGCAAGCGCGACTTGGAATAGGAATGTGCTTCCGGCGCCACTTCCAGAGTGCATATTTTTTGTTGCGGATGCATTAGTGTTGTTCTCTCGGGTGGCGGATGGTGATGCTGTTGACGATGAAGCAGGATTGGAAGCTGCAGTTGGTTTGTTCACTGCACTCGCTACGTCAAGGCAGAGGACCACGTCCCAAACACGATACAAAGCCTCTGCGGAGAGACAGTCAGTGAACACGGACAAAAACCACTGGAATGTTAAAGCCTCGAGTTCGACACCTAGGCTCTCAAGATGATCAGACAGCTTGGGCAGAACTTGATAGATGTACTGTCGCAACACTACTTGGTCAGCCCGAGAAGCGAGGAGGCCATGGTCGTAGTAATGTTTTGGCAGGATGACCTCGATCATAGAAGTGAGTAACCAGAATGTATCCTCAGCAGTCGGCGTAATCAGGAGAAGTGATGCAGCAATGAGATTCATGCCTTGGCAGTAGCCCACTTCCGGGTTGCGGCGAGAATAAGCAAGCAGCACCTCTTTGAGCTTGGTAACACCAGGTCCCTTGCGGAAGAAGACATTGTCTGTCAAAGTCCGGTTGATATCCATATCAATCTGGGCTACAACCGACGGGTCAGGTTCAGAACCACCAATTCCCTTTACAAGGTCATCGTAGTACCCAGGCACGCGCATCGAAGACGCACCGCTGCACTCGGACCAAATCTTCGACCGAATCGCAACAGGAATTCCACCCAGAACGAGTGACCGGAACTCCCGCCACTTAGCACGACCAACCTTCCCTTTGTTGCCCAGACCAGATATTCCCACCATTTCACCATTGGCCAGTGTCACTTCCGGCATATCGACGGATTGCAAAGGTCGGTCCGATGCCGCCGCCGCTGCAGCCGCAGCTTCTCCTTCTTTCCTGCGCTCTGCACGTACCTTGCGAAGAAATTCGTTCCATCGGACAGACCTTTCACGTTGCAGCAAATCGTGAAGCTCGGTCAACTGCTCAAGGAGCAATTTCACAGGCTCATTTTCCCCTCCAGATGTGAGGGCCGCGATCTCATCCGCAGACGATCCAGCGAACTCCGGGCGATCTGCAACAACTGTAGACGTAGATGCAGATGGCCGGGAATTGGAGTTGACCGAAACCGAGCCACGCTTGTCAACGGCGACTCCGTTATTTCGAGGGACGTCTTCGCCCGTGGTCAATGAAACAATAGGTCCAGCTGAAGGTGTATGCGACAGTAATTCCGTCGGTGCGGATGGCTTTCGCAAGTAGTCCTGCCAATGCTGTGACACGGAGTCGGAAGCATCAGGGTCCGTTGGTGAAACTGAACCAGGGGACCGATGAGACTCGGCAGCCGAAGACAGGCGTTCTTGCATATCAGATTCATCGCGATCGTCAGAGGTCTCACTTCGGAAAGTATTCAGTGTCTCCGCTATGCTTAGTCGATTTCCAGAATTCTTGAGCACGTTAGCTTCTCGCTGCCTCCTCTTTCGGCGCTGATCATAAATGAATCCAAACCGGTCCGTCAGAAGATCCCCGCCCAGATAATTGTTGTATATGGGAGACAGCGTCGGGGGCCGTGACTCCATAGGTAGAATAGCGTCCATCTCAACCGGCCCGAGATTGGTCGGATTCTTCGCCGCAAGTTCTGCCGCTGCTCCCTGAGACACGCTCGAAGCTGGTTGCCTCCGACTGATTTGACCTGATCTAGGTGCGGTGCCTGAGCCGTTCAGTTTTCCCGGCGGGGCTTGGATGCTAGTGTTACTGTTGATCTGCCTCAGCGCCGCCACGGCCGACATGCCATGTTTGGTATTGGGAGCGATTGCGGGTGGGGGACCCCTAGTCCTCTCCCGATTAGTCGAAGAAGCCCTTCCGCGATTGTTCGGCCCGGGACTCTCATCTCGATTCGATTGCTGGTTTCCGGCGAACAACCTGACTGTCCAGGACGAGACCGATTTCGAGGATTTTCGAGAATGCGTACTAGCATCATCTCCGCCGTTCACCACAGGCTGGAACAACTGGTCATCTAGCGGCTTGCGCCTAGAGACGTTACCAGAGGTTATCTGCTGTCGTGTATCATCTTCCTCGTCCTCCCCAAGGTCCGACATGATACTGCTCGCTCGACTTGTCTTGCGGCTACCGGCGGCGCTCCCGAAGATAAAATCCTGCCAACCACGAAAGGAACTTTGCCTCTTTCTATTCTGGACCCCAGAATCAATACTAGACGTCCCGGACTTGGCGTCACTTTCGATCCGCTGGCGTCGTCGGATCGTAGACCCAAGCGCAGCATCTAGAGCATCATCATCCTCGTCAGGATCATGCAAGTGCGATCCAATCCCATCAACCATCGCCTGCTGCATGAGCCCGCCAACCCCATTGGAGCCTTTGACAGTCTGTTCTGGATCGTTGTCCCGATCAATCTCATCCTTCTGAGCATTCTCAAGTGCATAAAGCCGACGTTCAATATCCTTATTCGACACCGAAGCCTCACGAAGCATCCTCTTCAGTTCCCTCTCCCTTGCATCCGCCCGCTGACGTAGAACAGATATTTCCGCATCGCGCTGGGCCAAATCTCGAGCAAACTGGCGGACCAGCTTCACGGCACCATTACTCGCTATTAATCGCTCAATATGTGCGTCATCAGCGAGATGCAGGGCGCCAGGAAAATCCCGTAGCGGAACAGTATCCTCGAACAACGCCGTACGACCAAAGTTCTGCGAGTCACTCGTCAACTTGGCCAGCGTCGCTCTTCGGTCGCGACAATCATCCATGCCGGTATCACGATTATCATCTCCATTCAACAAGGCACTCGTCAGGGCACGGTTCAACGCGGGCTGGCCCAGAAATCCGAGTGGTGACCGATCGGGAGAGAGAGAAGGGAAGGAAGTCAGGTCGGTTGGGGTCCCGCTGGAGGCGGAGTGGCGT
The DNA here is from genome assembly GCA_027569065.1 of Aspergillus cavernicola. Lineage (NCBI taxonomy): Eukaryota > Fungi > Ascomycota > Eurotiomycetes > Eurotiales > Aspergillaceae > Aspergillus > Aspergillus cavernicola. Next base: position 52,837 of record JAPDEK010000093.1, on the reverse strand, counting down.
TTCTGAGACTTGATACAGGTAGACTTAACCCTCTGACTTTGCCGGGAGGAGGAAGACGTCTGTGAGGAAGAACGACGCTGCGGAGTGCGAAGATAACATTCCGCCATAACTCGTGGGGCGGTGACTAGGGCAGACGGAAAAAGAGATGGTCGCGGGCTTCATGAATGCTTCGAAAGGGCCTTGTTTTGTGTGAATGAGTAATATAAAAAGATAAAGAACTGTTTATTTATAAGGATGGGCGGTGGGATGTTCCGGGCTCTCTTAAGCTTTGGGCGGCTCTCTCGCAGGGTTGGATGTCGCAAGCCAGGGTACTAAAGTAGGTAGGACCAAAAAAATATTGGCAAAGCCAGTAAGCGGAGACAGGCGATGTCAGCGGGGCGCGAGATGAAATAAGTCAGGAAATGACAGGCTTGAAGCGAAGAAGAGACAAGAATCATAAAAGAAAGCAGTAGTAAGTTGGGCAGGCCTAGACTAACTGGACACGAGTGTTGATGAAAGGAAGCTGGTGGACAGATCATGACGTGTGGCTGCACGTGATTTTACTGCTCTTGATTAAGGTTCCTTTCATGCTTTTCCACCACTTGCATTTCTTCTCTTGACTCAAAATTCAGACAAAATAATTGAAATATCTTTGGCTAGAGATAGCCTTTCCCAGATACACGTCCTCTATTCATACCTACTACCATATTAAGAAGTGGGTAAGTACTAAGTATGTAGGTATAATCAAAATAACCTCAGTAACCAGCTGACTCATCACCTCGCATAACTACAAAAATAGCCTCGGTTCTCCGCAACAGCCGACCCAGCATCGCCGAATCAACAATTCCGTAGTTACCTATAAGAGGGGTTTCTAATCCTTTTCCCTATCTACACTCCTCTACTATCTGATTCCAATACTCCCAAATCTCGTATATCTACCTCAACACGGAGTTACCATGCCCGAAACAGCCCGCCGACGGCTCCAAGCCCTCAGCCAGCAACTGGTCGAGGGAATCCCCGATGCCGGTACCTTTGAAGATATCCCTAGAATCCGCCAGGTCGCGGGGGATTCAGTTGGGCCGTATGTTATATGTTACTAGACCTAACCTGATCGATCTTGTCTTGCGATTGCTAATCTGATTTGATTTGATATAGTCGAGTTAAGGGTAAAGTCGCTATTATAACCGGTATCCTCCCCTCCTCATCCTCTATCAAGAAGAAAAGGCTACATACTCCGTATATAGATATATATACTAACCAAGAAAAACAGGCGCAAACTCCCCCCTGGGCATCGGGCGTGCAACCGCCCACCAATACGCCCAAAACCGCTGTTTAGCAATCTACCTCTGCGACTTCGCATCCACGCACCTCGCAACCCACAAACGGGAACTCGAATCCCTATACCCCGACGTAAACATCCACATCCACACCTTTGACGCGGCAAACGAGAGCGACGTCAAGGGCGTAATAGAGCACGCCATGGCCACATACAAGCGGCTGGATATTTTCTTCGCGAACGCCGGGATTGTGGGGCAGGCGAAGGTGTTCACCGAAGTTTCGGGGGAGGAGTTTGCCGAGACGTTGAGGGTTAATACGGTAGGGGTGTTTTTGGCGGCGAAGCATGCGAGTCTTGCTATGAGGGAGACGTCGGAGGAGAAGCCGTATCCTGGGGGGAGTATTATCTGTACGGCGTCGGTTGCGGGTTTGAGGTCGAATGCTGGGTCGACGGATTACTCTGCGAGTAAAGCGGCGGTTGTATCAATTGCACAGACTTGTGCGTTCCAGCTGGCTGGGTCGGGGGTCCGGATTAATGCGATTTGTCCGGGCGTTATTGAGACGGGGATGACGGCGCCGATGTATGACGCTGCGCGGGCACGAGGTACGCAGCAGAAGATTGGCCAGTTGAATCCGCTGCAGCGCGGGGCTGTGTCGGATGAGGTGGCGAGGGTTGCACTGTTCTTAGGGAGTGATGAGAGTAGCTATGTGAATGGGCAGGCGTGGGCGGTTTGTGGTGGACTGAGTGCTGGTCACCCTTTTGTTCCCGGGAAACTGGCGTGAACTGCCCTACATCACCTAAAGGAGTTCATATTTACAGAGACAAATCAAATATAACGTTTTATAAACAAGGTGGATTAACTGAAACCGCCCATATTCTAATGGGCGGGCTGCGCTTCTCGAGCACAGACAGCAGCTTTCAAAGCAGCTCTGGTGTGAAGAAACTCGACAAAGGGAATCGGTGGGTGACGGATAGGAAAGACGGAGGAAGGGAGAGGCTCGCCTAGCATCTGGAGGCCGGGGCTGATCTATTCAAAATGAAACCAAGGGAGCTCTAGGACAAGTGCCCTAGCAAGAAAAGGAGAACAGTCGCCCAAAAATGGGCCCGAATAGTGGGGAATCAAGTAAGGCCGCTCACGGCCTTCAATATAGCGAAGATAACAAGAATAGGAGACCTCCAAGAATCCAAAAGAATCGTCCGTAAAACCTCGACACAAATGTGGAGGGGAGGCAATATCCAAAAGGGAAAGGACAAGAAAACCAAAAAAAAGAAGTGCCTAAAGTTGGTCACAACTCGCTCTAGATTTGACAAATATTGTATGCGGGAGCAGATGTCGTATCGAAGTCGTCGAAATCAAGCGTCGCATCATCGATCGATGGTGAGTATCTACGCCATAAGTCGAGGGGTAGATCGCATGAAATCCTCGCTGGCTTGCTTGGAGAGCGTGCCAGTCTCGGTCTGGTCGTCAATGCCGTCCGTCTCATGGGTGTGCTCATCGTCATCCTCGACAATTCGGGTTGGGATGTCACCCGGTCCATACTGCTGGCTCGACCGCTCCGGGTATGTAGAGCTGCTCACCATCGACATCGAAGTGCTCGACCTGTTGTGGATAAGGTCGGGAGTGGGAGGAACGCTCGAACCTCGAGTATCGGGGTGGAGTGTGCTGCTCTCGCTGTCACCCATTTCGCTACCCGCGCGGGGTGTCGACAGGCCACCATTCAGGCCCAGGCCGTTTACTTGGTTGGCTTTTCCCTGTTCTTCAGAGTCACCATCCTCGGCATCCTGGGCCAGTTGCAGACCCTCCACAGCGGCGGCGCACTGCTCACTGATGCTGCGGATGATATCTGAGATCGCATCAGTCTTATCTCGCAGGTAGCGATCTGCGACATCAGTTACGCTAAGCCGTGCGAGGCGGCGTTGTACTTTGCCAGTGTTCAGCAAGTGTTGCTCAAGGTCCGGGTTCATGTTCGACACACCATTTGAAGATTCTTTATCCCCGCTTGATTCCTTGGCCGCTTCCGCGCTCTCTTCAGCGATCTGCTTCTCCCCGGCGACTTCCTGCTCAGCCAACTCACTCAGTTCGGCCGAGCTGCCAATAGACCGGACAATATGGTCCATGTGGTGAGTCTGGCCATTGATCAAGCTACGTAGGTGCAAGACAACCCGCTGGGCCTCGTCACGCTGTCGGGAGACTGATGCAGTCGTATGTTGCAATGCGGACATATCCTTTTGGTTACGCTTGCGCTCACGTTCCAATTCTTCTGCGATCTCCTGCTGGAGAACCAGAGCCTCAAGAGCATCATCGCGCTGCTTCTCAGTGCCAGACAGACGAAGAGTGAGACGAGCGACATCGTCCTTCTGCTGGTCAATAAGGCCACTAAGACGGCGATTCTCACGCTTGTGGTTCTCAATCTTGACCTTGAGGTCAGCAGTCTCCTTGGTAAGCTGCTCTGCAAAGGCCTGGAACTTGAGGAACTGTTGTTTCCAGGTCTCCAACTCTTCGACCAAAAAGTTGTTGCGCTTGGTGACCTTGCTGAGCTCAGTGTCCATGCGGCCCTTGAGGTTAATAAAGTCCTGCCATGCCTCCATGGCATCGCGAGAGTACTGATTACGCTCACGGACAATCTCATTCATATGTCGCATTGACACCTTGGTCATGAGAGGCTTCTTGACTGAGCCACCGAAAATGGCTTTCATACCAGTGTTACGTCCCTAGTGAAGTCAGTACATATTATAATATAGAATGGTTCGGATTTACTGACCAGCTTCTCACACACGTGGTCCATCACTCCCATGACCGAATCATGGTTCCACCAGTCGGGTTCCTGGATACTCTCAACCTCACCTCTCATGACAATGATTTGACCGGCTGGAATAAGTTTGCCACCGGCGTATGCGGAACGAAGATGAGTAGGGGCACCGGTTGGCGAAACATCGCCATTCAGTGCCTGCGTTAACCGGTTGATAAACTTAGTGCGCTGCCCGGGGTTCAGGATGTTTGGTGGGCTCGAGGTGAGCACAAAGTTCCGGTCTAAATCCACGACCAGAGCATCGGACGGGGCGTTGAAAAGAGTCCGGCACTCAGCGGTCACACCGAGAATGTATGGACCGGGTTCCTGAACGAGATCCTTGATGTGGCGGGCGTGAACCATTGGGACGTACAAGCCGCTCCACTCGTAGACACGGACGCAGTAGCGGATTGTTTCGGCGGCACTTGTGAGAATAGCCGGATAATGACTGACGAAGATAATTCGGCGAGTGGGAGAAACAGCGGCCTCAATAACGCCGACAATGTTAGGAATCGACAGGCACGTGAAGAGGGGCCACATGGCGAAGTTCTGGAATCCCGTAGGAGAGGAAGGGAACTGGTAGCATAGTGCGTAATCCTTCATGTCAATGCGCACCAGATCGTTTAGGCGGGGTGCGGGGAAGCTGAGAATGCGGGAGACCTCTTCAGCGTGGAACAGGTTCGTAGCCTTGTTCCAGTGGATCCACATTCCACGGAGGTAATCACCCAGTAAATCGTACAACGGATATCGGGAGAGGAAACTTAGGCAGTATGGAATCCAGTAAGTCTCTTCGGGGTTGTCGTAGAAATCCGACTCTGTCTTCTTGCGCAGTTCGCGGATGGTTTCAGCACGCTTCTCATCAGCACGGGACCAGACGCGCAAAGCAATGCCGTAGAGAGTGTGAGATGAATCTTGTTGCAAAACGAAAGCGTGGTGGACACAGTGAGGTTGTGTCTTTCCCGTACAGACCTCGACATCGTGAGGGAAACATGCCTATGACTGTTAGTTTTGTTTCTCCTCTTAACTGACGGATTGTGGCAGACACGCACCCTCATCGCTGAATGCAGGGCCTTTGCAATCTCATTGTCCTGCTCCAAACGAGGACTGCTTCCCAAGATCTCCGGCAACCAGAATTGGCCCACTGCGCCCTTCATGTGACCAATCTTTCCCTGCGAAGGAGCAGGAGCCTTCACCCACTGGGAGGGCTCCCGGCCCACACCACATACCATATACGCATGGGTGAGCGTTTTCGGTGTCCGTTGGGTCGGTTTAAGGTTGATCTGCGAAGGGATCGGTTGTGTGATGCGAGAATGTAATGAAGAGGTGCGACTAGGAACGACCAGCGAATTTTCCCCTTGGTCGCGAGTCGATGGGCGGTCGCGGGTGGACGGGCGGGTGTAGGAAGAGTGGTCTCTCAGAGACGGACCCATTTTGTTGGCTGAATGTGATTAATGTCTAAGAATTGTATAGATATCCCGTTTTGTTCCTTCTTGGTTCACTGTGTCGCAATGTATCAAACCGGCTTTGAACGTAACCGCGAGAAGGTGAGGAGGGGCAGCGCTGCTGGAGGTAAAGTGAGGAAGAGACAGGAGAAAAGAAGGACCAAGCGGCGAAGGGAGGTGCAGCCTAAGAGAATGACGAGGATAAGGATATAGGCTGTCCGTACGGCTACTGGTCGTGAATTGAAGCGAGTAGCATCTCCCTGGCGAGCGAACACGTCTCAAAAGAGGGAAAGGCGAAAGACGAGCAACGAAGGATAGCTCTCTTGGCCGCGGTCGAGAGAGATTGATGGAGCGATATCGATAGAGGAAAGGGGACGAGGGAGGGAAGAGAGAGAGAAAGAGAGAGAGATCACAAAAGAAGAGGGGCCGGAGAAAGAGGAACAGGAACCAAGAACAGGGGCAAGCACGGAGTCAATCTTGACCCTTAACAGCTTAGACCAGAATGACCAGGGGGCTCGGATATTAAATTATTGTGATGGTAATAATAATAATAATAATAATAATAATAATAATAATAATCGTGTTATATTCGCCTTAAGACTAGAGTAGTCTAGGCTGCGGAGTCATTTGTTCGTTCCTGCGCCGGTGGACTTTGCTAGTCAGGGATTGTCTTTTGCGCACGGGATGCTCTTGTCAGCCAGATGTAGAATAGTTCTGTACGGAAACATTATTGATTTTATATTTCTGATAAATCCTTGTATATAGGTAATACAATGTATCTACTACGTACTGCTGTCTGCAGACTGAGAGGTGCGGGGAGAATGTGTGGAAGACTGAAAGTCCTTCACGGCCCTTCCACGCGAGACGGGATCTCCACGAGTCCATGACTCCAAGCCAAACCTACAAGAGTAAGAGTTGAATTATTATAATTATTTCAAATGGCAAATCTCCAGCACTAAGGATTAGGCTGAGTCTAGTCAGGACTCAGGAGAACTGTCAGTCTGAGTGCCTCGAGCAGCTTATCAGGGGCTCGCCGTGGTTTAGCGCGACCTGTGGTCTCGGGCTGGCCTTCCAAATTCCTTCTTTCTGGTGCTGAGATCTGAAACCGAGGAGATGAAGGAGTTGAACTGGATGATCATTATTTACCTGCAGTTATAAACATAGTTAGTCAATGCATATGCATACCTACTCTGTATAATATGATGCAGCTGGTTCGAGGTCTAGGTGCAGTTGATGAAACTGATGTATTGTCGGTAAATAGATAGGTACAGATCAAAGATTGATACATAGTTAAAAAAACATTGCCTGCAAGCAAGTCAAAGGAAAACTCTAAGAACAAGGCTTTATTCAACTCGCTTTGGGGTTATCCCAGGCTCTTGCCTTGTCTCCCGTTCGGAGAATAATCACCTCAGTCCAAACGGCAACTGGCGCGTTTGCCTGCAACATCCAGTATCGTACTAATCTAGGTTCAATAATAGTTCCTGAGAGAAGCTGGATATATCCTCGGAAGTACCGGGAAGCGACATATAAATTAATCTCGACCCTCACCGCTGCTCTTCGTCGAATCTCAAACGTTGAGAACGTTTAACGTTCTGAGATTCAGGTTCATCAGAATTTTGGAACTCAGAAAGGAGCTCTCCCACGGCTAGCGAGAATCTAGTTCTCTACCTTAATTTGGGTTCCGATCCGACCGTTCCAAGTTCAAGTTGTCCCACGTCCAAAATTTGAGCTGTGTTCAAAACTCAATCAATAATTGCTGGTAGATAACGCCTCATTGTTGCATTCTTCTTGAATCAGCCGTTTGTAGACTACTAATTTGGATTTCTCTAGAATAGTAGAAAAGATGCTATGTAACTACAAAAATACTACGGTGAGACATTCCTCCCTCAGCTAGGGGAGGTTACGAGGACCGTGCTCATGGGTTGAGTTATGTGCGATGCTGGGATGTTTCAGCCTTTTCGATTGTTTGCGAGAAAATTTGGGTTGAGGAGCTTCCATTGCGGGGATAGAGGGCTTTTGCCTGCTGCATTCTGTGACTCTTTCTTCAACTTTAATTGGGATATGGAGGAAGATTGCATCCTCGAGTACTTGAACAAATGCCAACTATTTATACCTGATACAGAACCTCTACGAGCTTCTTGGTAATTCTACCTTCCCCGTGTTGCTTCTCGCATTCAGTTCCTATCCGGCTGTCGTCGCGTGATACGGAGCTCGAATATTTCCTATCCACGTTCACGTGGTGGATGTTCCACTGTCAACGAGGCCGGTTTGTCGCTTCAACTTCATCTCTTCGACGATGTCATCATTTCCGGTCGCATCCGGATAATTTGATTGGTCCACATTCTAGCTTTCCGTGACCGCAATGCCCGCCCACAACAGCCGTCACAAGCCTACCAAGGAGACTGACGACAAGGTCCACGTCCCGTCGCGGCGACCGCCAGTCCCGCACTGGTCAGAAGTGAACCAGGACTGGGGTAACTAGGACAGCGAGAAGACCTGGAATAATAAGAAGGCTGGTGAGAACATTGCTCAGACTGACAAGAACCAGCCTCAAGACTTCTGCCAAAGAGAAGTCTGAAACGCCTGAGGACAAGTCCATATTCTATACTATCTTGCTATAAAAGACTGCCCGCGGAGACCTGAGCACTAAGCCCGTCTGTTCTGCTAATAAGAATATCAAGTCTGACAGAAGTAGGCTGATGCCAAGAAGTACAAGCATGGTAAGGAAGAAGATAAGTGTATCAAGGCCAGGGAGAAGAAGAACAAGCATGAGAAGCAGCGCAAGGAGAAGAACTTCCTTGATGTTGACATGTGTTTCATCAAGGCTCCCTGCACTGGTGGCAGCAGCGCTCCCCGCGGTCGTGGAGGCCGTGGTGGTCGCGGTGGTACTGGCCATGGTGCTCCCCGTAGCGGCCGTGGTAACGGGGTGAGGTGAGGTGTGACAGAAGCGAGACTGAGAGGGATATAATCCATTCGATCTGTTTAGGTCTCTTTTTTGAACAAAAATTCGGTTCCTCTATGTACTTTGATTTGAATGTCAAAAATAGGAAAGTGAAATTCAAAACATGAATAATTAATCACGTAGGATTTAGATATGCACGTAGGGTGGTTGTTAATACCTTATAACCCGGGTCAGTCTGAATCCAGGGACCTATCACCGTCAGGCTCCAGCTTAGCTCGCTTCCCCCTGAGGAATCCTGCATGTCCGGGGTATGGAGTGCGTTGATACATTCATATCCAGTTGGTTGAGGTTGGAATCAATCGGAGAATTGCTGTCCACTAGTCAAAGAGTATCATATTGTGAACTCCATAGCCAGGTCATAAGCTTATGTTGACTCAATCAAGTCTTTACTCTGAAGAACTGATGTTTGAATACAGCGGTAAGAGACAATAGGTTGCCATTGCCTCTATATTTGTCGTTGTATAGATTGTGTTGTCATTATAGTCAATAGGACCTGGAAAAAGTCATTCACTATAATGAAGTCTTTGTATGTTTGTTCTGCTCTGCTTTCCCTCTCTTCAGTTCTTCATCCTCTTTCTTATCTATCCAGGAATTTCCCAGAATATGAAGATCAAATCGGTTGATGCGTCTCAGGGAAACGAGTGCAAATTCGTTTTGCTGTCCACGACCCGCCCTGGAGGCGCATACGGACGGGGCTTTGTAGCCGACAAGCAGAGACAAAACGTCGGTATGAGTGGTGCCCAACAGGGGCTGGTAATCTTTAGCCACCAATCCATGGGAAAGGGAAACCACATGTCGGAAGCAGCCAGGGCGTGGAAGAGCTGTGTAGGTTATCACACTCGGCAGGGAAGCCTTCTCAGAACCGAGGGCAGCAGAGGCAAGCTTGTTCAAGCAACACATATCTCAAACACTAACGACTAAGAACAATGGGTCACGAAGTGAGGCCACACGAATTCAAGGACTCCGGCGGGACCGGGCTTGTTGCGCCCTTTCTGGCTCAGGAAAAGCTTCTTGCCCTCAGTACCGTAGATCCACGGAGACTCAGGAGGCTGGTTTCCGCTGCTTCATTTTTAATGGCCCCGGGGGGGTTGGGTCCTCTGGGTCCGGCGACGACAGTCGTTCTTTTTGCTATCATGTTACTACAATTTTATTTAGTACTGAAATCTATCTTATTATTGTCATTCATTTCTGGGTTCTATAGTAAGCATCATTTTCGGCATCGTACTCTATTCCCTCCACTACTTACTCGAGTCGCAGAATCTATACAGACGAGAACGTACATGAAAGTAAACGCCAGGGTGTTTAGAAACATGGAGAAGACTAGCTAATTCAGGTATAAGTTTCCGACAATGCAAGCGCTTATAATCAAGTTCGATAGAGACATAGAGCATATTCATTTGGTAACCATCATCGCTGAATCTTAACTATACCAAATGGATTGGGAACCGGGAGGTGCCCTCGGACATGAGCACACAGGGAACAGTCTAATAGGCAATGTGCAATACTCGTTCAGGATTCTGGGAAATATACCCTGCTCCTCCGATATGGTTCGACGGTGTCAACGAGCATAAATTTTGAAGCTGTCTCTGAGGGATCTTCGACTTCGTTTGATTCAGTACATGGTAGTCCCACTACGGATCAGGATCTTGGTGGTGGGAAAGCTTCTTATGTGAGCTAAAGCGTTATTTATGGACTTATGATGTCTTTTTATACTACATTTAAGGGGTATGAGAGCTGGTTGAGGGCAATCCAGGCCGAGATCGACACAAGAACCTGGAACACAACATTATGGGCTCAAGTATGATTAACATAACCATGAAGGGATTAGGGAGAGCGTAGGTGGTGGCGACCGCAGCTACCTGCTCAAAGTCTCTCACCTCACCTTCCTTCCATAACAGAAACTCGCCCGCGCTCCAATAAGCCCCTAGTCAAGCAACTGCGACCAGCTCCGTCGCTATCTCGTCTGCTTTGTCAATCTACCTAGGTATAATAGTTAGTCCACGGATGGATGGGATAGGGCTAAGGTCTGATGAATATGTATATATCATAGTAGTTGCAAATCTGCACTGTATGTAGACTTGTATCTAGCTTACCTACCTAGTCAGATGAGTGCTCGAAAACCTAGCCAACGTGTTTCTGTACAGGTGGATAAAATAACCTCTATTCTATTGATCTATATCTAAAGGTCGATTATTTCTATGAAATTTGACAAAGCAGACGAGATAGCAAGAGTAGCAACCTAACTGATATCATTCTCAAATCTATAAGCTCTTCTCTATTCAAACTAAATTCCAGCTGTTTCCCCACAACTTCTCATTGCTTGATTGAATCTATAATGGAATGTGGAGTGGTCGACGCCGCGACGCGTGGTTAAACACGCTCACAGTCACACTACTAGTGAGTGCACTTTTAGGTGGGTATTCATTTTCTACGGAAGTCTGGACTCTGGAGTAGCTACTACTGTCGGTCATCTATGAGTCTTTCATTGTTAGTGAAAGTATCTAGGGTAGGCATGGATGGACTTTCATTGTTTCAACAGACGGTCTTTAGGATGTTCAAGTCGCTAGGGTAAGCATGATGGTGGATATATATAATCTCCAGGACTGGCAATATAAGGTGCTAGTATTGAATTATTACATTGAACACATTACAAAACTAGAAGAGCAACTAAGATACACTTAGCATATCTGTCAAAGGCATAAAGTTAGTAGAAGCTTTCCAAGGGTCGACTCCTATCTCTCAATCTAACCGTCGGTGACACCATGGAGTATTTAGTGCCACGGACCTTCACCTCCCGCTGTTTTTCACGGGCACCCGGATTGTAGCGACTGGATCATGGTAACGCACTGTCTTCATGTAATCTATAGTTGCGAGATCCAATAACTCACCGGCATCTCACGTTTTTCGGAGCCTTGCCACTGTAGCTAGCATGCTAGCTGGTAGGTACATACTCAGTCCTGTTGTACTTTTGGATGGGGATCAGATGGTGGCAAGATCTTTAATGATCATAATTCGTCTGGTAGCCATGCAGTTGGTAGCCAGTACGGCGCCAGAATCTCTGACAGAAGAACAACAGCGGGGTAGAGACGGGTTGAGAAGAAGGTATGAGGAGATTGAGTGAATGAAGAAGAATTTGTAGTTGTGTTCAAATGACATATTTTAGACTGCAGCTATAGCTCGAGAAAAACTCCATTGGTCATCAGCTATAGTACGGATATATTTTAATCACTGAAAAACATAAACCATGCCTGCTCGGTCAACGCTTATAACCATGCCGTATGGTACGCGCAGCACTGCAATATCCTGAATAAAGTCTAAATGACTCTTCAAGAGCTGCTGTTGCTGGAGGCTGATCACCGTGCTCCGCGGTAACCGTCCACTTCCGCCTCTTTTACCGTTACCTTTCGCGCCACCGGCGTTAGCAGTGGAACTAGATAGATGTCTGGGTAAGTGCTCGGTGGTCATTAGTAGAGTCGACCCGGGCTGGGATAGCTCATAATGCGGCGTGCCTGTTGCCCTTTCATCGGAAACGGCATCTAGTCCGCTCATAACGGTGGACAATTCCGGGCGGGCCAGGTCCCAGAATCGAATCTTACGGTCACAGCCACCCGAAATTATGAACCCGCATCGGGTGCTGTTGTCCCTACCGTCATCGGGGGAATCAAATCCACCAGTGAAAGCGCAGATGCCGGACGGAGCTGCTGCCGGGGACGGACCGGATGGATGTTCAGCAGATCCTGGCCCCTCCATTGCAAACCGGCTTAGCATGCCTTCGGGGCGGTCTCCATCTACATGCCAGGCTTCGTAATCTTTTGTACCGGAGTAACCCTGCTTGAGCTTGTGGTTATCCTGTCCACCGTTGGAAGCCGCATGACCTAGGCCTAGTGAGTCTGCTCGATAAACCTCACGACACAGGACTTTCTCAACATCCCAGACGGTTATCTCATTCCCGTGGCCCCCACTTCCTGAGACACACACCCACCGTCCACGGCCCTTGGTCGGATGCACCTGTAGCCTGTGGATAGGGCCTGAACCTGACAACCCCCAGGCTTTGAGCCGCACTTGAAACCTAAGATCCCAGAGGTCGAGAATGCCGTGCGTGGTGCCGACCAGAAGCCAGTTGTGCTTACGGTCACAGCAGAAAGTCGTAGGGGTTCCGTGGTGGATTGGATTCTGTAGGGTATAGACTGGTAGCATGGTCTTCATGTCCAGGGCGATGATTCGACACATGCTCGTCGCAATCAGCAGCGTTGACTGCCCATCTGTGCGAAAGTGTTCCAGCCAGATAGCGTATTCAACAGACCCATCACTAGCCGTCGACAACTGATACTCCCGCACAAGTTGAAGCTTTCCATATCGCACTGTGCCGTTGGCATTATGATAATCAACCTTGACTGCCTGGATACTACCATCAGTAGCACCGCTGACGAGTGTATGAGTATTCTCAACGAAAGTCAGAGCTTTCACCTTGGCTTCGGTAGAATGACGGTAGGTTTGACGGGACCGAGGAGTGAGGTTCTTTTCCAGGCGAGTCGTGTCCCAAATTTTTACAGTTCCATCGTCGGAGCCGGTGGCAAAAAATGAGTGATCCGGAGCTACAACCACCCTGTTTACAGGCCCACTATGCTCGCCGAATGCGGCAACAAGCCCCCCTGTTGGTTTCCAGACTTTATCTGCATCACGATCGTTTGCCTTCGGGATTGGCCGTCGAGTATCCACCTCCTTGACAAAAGGGCCAAGATCGAAGAAGTCAGTGGGATAGTTCTCCGCAAATACAGAATCTAAAAGTTTGAGGATCACAGGGTCGTTTCCTCCGTAGGAATGATTAGCGCGGTATTGCTGCAGCGGATTATCAAAGCGTTTTCTTTCATGAGGAGTAGGCGATGTAGCTGGCTCCGCTGTATCCCGCTGAGCTCCAATCCTGCCGAAAGCATTGGCGGAACTGGTACTCGTTTCCGCAAATGCCTTTGTCGTGTCCTTGCGATTGAGTAAACTCATGGCACTAGGCTTTTTCTGAACCCCAGCAGTCAGCTTTTTTACGCCGAGATTTTCCGTTTCGGTTGATGAGCTCTCTTGCCCCGGGCTCTGTCTGCCGTCCGAAAACCTGGGCTCAGCATCCGAGTTAGGGGGTGACATGGGTCGAGACCCTGGCGCTGCACTTGGAGATGATGCGATAGGCGAAGAACCGGGGGATTGTCCTGCACGGATGATGTCAATAGCGTTCTGTCGTGGAGGAGCCATAGTGGCTCCAATGTCCTTCGGCACCTGGCTTGTTGAGCGTTGGTGCCGCCGCCGGGAATTCGTTGCATTGTCGATTGTGGTTGAAGCATCAAGTAGCGCGTCGGTAATCGTATGTGTTTTGCGGTCCTCAGCCCGACTCGTTTGAGGTCTCCCCAGCGAGCCCCTCCGTGCTTTGGCATTTTGGGTTTTGTCGAAGAACACAGTCTGAGGGGTGATTCCGTGATCGATCAACGCCACGATATTGTTCAACGGAGCCATTCCGCCCTCGGAATCTCTGGGTTGGCGCACCGAGACTCTCCAAATATATTCTCGGAGGGCGAGCAGTTTCGACTCATCCTCTGTGCTCATTCCCATGTTTCTCAATCTTGTAATCCACTTTTCGTCCTCCTCATTTCTGGATTGCGCGCCCAAGGAAAGAGCCCTCTGGCCCCTTTTTGGAAGCAAGCCATCGCCGCTACCCAGGACCGATGTACCGTCTTGGTTGATGGATTTCCAGAAAAGTCCTTTCTCGGCCTTCAAAGCCCACACGAATGCTAAGTCATACACAGCTTTTGGGAGCGGAGATTTCAGGGCGTCAAGCATATCCCCTTCGGAGAAGCGCACAATGTTCACCTTCAGGAACGGGCGAATAAGGGGTGTAAGGATAGAGTATCTATCGGCCGCAGACAAAAATTTGGTCGAATTAACAACAAAGCTAACAGATGCTTCTCGTATCCAGGCATTTGGATGCACTAGAAAACGCACCGTGGCATGCAGAAGATCCCAAGTAGTTGATCTTTGAAAGAGACCAAGTACGGCCATAGCTGCAAGCGAGCGAAGGACCCTCTCGACCACGAACTCCTCTGGGTCTGTCATCGACTGTACTATCAAAGGTAGGAGGTACTGTTCCAGGTTCGTGCTTCCGACATAAGTAGCAACACCCACGACGGCCTCGAAAAATGCACATTTCAGAATCCAATTTCGATCATTTAGATATGTATTGAGATGACTCAAGATCACCTCGTTGGTCTTTAAGTTACCAAAGAACACGCATAGGCTGGGCACAGATCCTAGGAAGGCGCGACGGACAGATGCATCGGTGTCCGTCAACAGCGCTTTGGTGTGAGCTTCAAAATAGTCCAGCAGATCCACCCTTGCGACGTCGTAGAGATTGTGATAAGTAGCGTCTTCAGCCCATCTAGGTTCGGAACCAGCTGGTATCAGTGTGGGTAGGCGTGTGTCAGAGCGTAATGCTTGGATCATATCCAAAAACCGGAGTGATGACTGAGCCAGTGATGCGACGCATGAGGCATATGCGGCGCGAACTGATGCATTGGGCTGCGAGCTCGAGTTGGGAACAAACGGCTGTATTCTCGGAAAAATGTATTCTGAGAAAAGATATGCATTCACGGGAGACACAACTTGTACCATCTCTAGTAGTCGTGCGAGAGCGCGTATTGCAGCAATCTTTACAGAGTCCGTTCGATCATTGAGAAGGGTCATGACGTATGGGAGAACACGATCCAACTTGGCTTCGTCGGATAACCTCTCGGCAAATGCAAGAAAAATATCACAAGCCTTGACTCGGGCGGAGGACTTGGATGTGTTGCGGAGGCTAGATACAACAAGAGTCAGGAAAATCAACACACCATCGTCATCTGGCGTACGAAGCTTCGGATTTTGATACTCATAACGTGGCAGGTCGAGTTCAACAGGTAGGGCGCTGCTGGTAAGCTTAGATGTTGTGCTGATTGAGCCATCTGTGGCGGCTTTAGGAGATGCGCCTAGAAAATAAGATATCTTATCAAAGTCAAGGTAAACCCTCTCTATCCTGTCATCAGCCTCTCCTCTGTTTGCTGAGCCAGCTTCTACCTTTGTCCTCCCAGATGAGGGATCAGTCATGAGGGACATGTATTGATGTAAGAAACTGTAAAAGTACTCTGGGAAAGCCTTGACTTTCCAGAAATTCAAGTATTCTTCAGCTGAGTACCTGGATTCAGGATCAAGCTGGATCATGTGAAGGATCAAAGCACGTATTTCCGGGTCTTCAATTTTAGCCAGCTGGCTATGCTGAGGGCTGTACTCGCCATTGCGGTACTTGTAGATCTGACTCAGCGTGAAGATAGGCGACTCTAGAAATAGCTCGGCAATAACACAGCCAGCACTGAATATGTCCATGGCCCAGTTTACATTCCGACTCCCTGGCTCCTCTCCCGCCACGAGGAATCTTTCCGGAGCTAGATAGCAGGTTCGACGCCCTGACGTATCAAAGTAGAACGAAAAATCGGCAGGATTATCCTCGGGGAGGAAGGTCGGTTTGAAAGAAGAGGAGAAATCCGAGAGATAGACCCAATTCCAGGAAGTAACCAAGACATTCTCGGTTTTAATGTCGCCGTGGAAAACGTCCAGCGCGTGGCAGTCCCGGAGAGCACAGAGGAGTTGAAAAGCAATCCACTTCTTTTCGATGTCTTCGGGGAAAGGCCGAGTGCTACTCTGGTCAGCGTTTTGTATTCATCATGTACGTAGGCTATAGCCCATACCTCATCCGATCATAGAGTGAGCTGTGGATATACTGGCGAACGAGGTATCCTCCGGTGCTTGTTTCTAATACCCTCTGATAACTTAGAGCATTCGGAACATCTGATAACAGCTTGCGCTCCCCTATTCCAGGTGTTAGAGCATCCTTTATCTGATAGATAACAACCGTGAAACATACGGATGATGGCTCTGACGTATGGCTCCAGCTTCATACTGGGGTAAGGCTTCATGATTACCTTTACGAAGACTAAGCCATTTTTTTGCCTGGCTCGGATACTTTTCATGAACCTGCCGCCACCCATAGACTTCTCATACGTGAGATCTGATAGCTCGGGGATATCGATCCCCGCTGAGCCCGCAGAAAGGGTCGTGAGGGAGTAACCTTGACCCATTGTGTCGAGTCTTCATTTCATACGCTTCAAAGCCCAGAAATGTTTAGATTTTGCTTAATATTGAGCCTCGGGGATGAAGAGGCACAGCGAATAACGGATTTGATGAGATTGCTCCGGCAAGAGAACAGCAACATTGAAGATCAATGACTGGAGAACGGATGGCGGAGGGTCAAGTCATGGGATAAGGCGGTGAAGGTGAGCTTATCTCCGATTCTCCATCCAACACTTGACCTTCCTTCCACTGCCCCGTCTGAAGATTGATCTAGCGGTATCTGTATACTGGGCTTTACTTATATATTGTCTCTGGTCGCCATGTTTTGAAGGAATTCGACGAAAAGTCGTCATTAATCAAATTGACTAGGAGCTTCAGGAATCAACATCAACCTTAGTTGTGACGCGTCTAGAGTGCTTCAGATTTGGCAGGATTATGAACCAATCGGCAGCTTTGTCCTTCATTCCTGCCTGCCAGGCTGTTGGTGAGCCGCTCTATCTCCTGACGATTCTATGTATAGTATTTTACTAATTACGCTAGCTGTCAGACATCAATTGTGGACCTGTGCGTTCGAGACTCCTTTTTCCTACGCCTAAAAGGACCATGAAACTCAACTCCTTTGCGCTCCTTCATTTTAGATCATTGAGGCAGAAACTTCAAACCTATCCTCACCGCTCATAACTGAAAGCTCTACACGTATCATTGCGAAACCCAAGTCGGCCTTGTGAATTCGCAAGGTGAGTTCTGGAGGCTGGCCGAGACTTAGTCCAAGTGCTCGCTTCCACCATGAGACGGAACTCGATAGTGTCCTCTCCCGCGGACCATGAGTATCATGATATCCCAATCATTGACGACAATGAGCCGCTTGTTGACGTGGTCCAAAAGTTGGAAAGGTAATCGTCCAGTGCCCGCTGTATTTGTATTGAGGGTGAACCTAACACGCGTCACCGCAGTTTTCTCACTTCGTCAATCGTCGAGGTATATTATACGTTTGAGGAGATAAGAGCCGCGCCGGATCCACGTCTCAGATTGCTTGTCAACTCCTTGGCGGAGAATACGCACAATCCTT
This sequence comes from Aspergillus cavernicola, assembly GCA_027569065.1. Lineage (NCBI taxonomy): Eukaryota > Fungi > Ascomycota > Eurotiomycetes > Eurotiales > Aspergillaceae > Aspergillus > Aspergillus cavernicola. Next base: position 35,178 of record JAPDEK010000093.1, on the reverse strand, counting down.
GTATTGTATCTGCATTAATGTAAGTGAATCATATCTCCCCGGATAGCTAAACACTCAGTTGTTCATCACAGGATCCTCAAGTGGAAGTTTGACAAAACTGCCGAGCACGACGGGGGACAAGATGTAACCCGAGGTTACGCCTGCGAATTCCTTGCCTGGCAGTTCCTTTGCCACCTAAACCAACGTGAATTGATCGAGTTTCTACTCGAAGAACTTAGGGCCCCACCTCAACATACTATGAGTATTGATCGAGCGGAGGCTGGTATGTCTAGTCTTTCAGCTCCCACAGCGGAGAGGGATACCCAGGGAAATGAGAACACCCCGCTCTTATCAAGCTCCGCTTCCCAACCCTATATTCTTGGTAGCAGTAGGCAGCATGAGAGTTCCCCCGGAAGCGACCAGCAAGGATTCAATAGCTACCTTAACAATTCAGACTGCGCGGAGGAATTTTCCATGTTCCTTGGACTGAATGCTCTCGAAATTGCAACGATTGCCCACGCGAAGAAGTTCCTTAGTCAAAGGGTTGTTCAAAAGGTGGTGGACAATATTTGGAATGGAGAAATCGTTTTCTGGGACTCACTGAGCGTGCACTCAATCAAGAAGCCACAGATCTTCAATAAAAGGTGAGACACTCGAGTTAATTTAGGCCGTGTTAAGGTAAGATGGCATACTTATACATGCAATAGGACAGCAGATCCTTACTCTCGACTAAGGGTTCCGGTATATCGAAAAGCCTTTGAAGCCGTCTTTTTTGTCTCCTTCCTTCTTCTCTATTACGCCGTCCTGATCGAAAGGAAACCAACAAGGATAGGGGGATTCGAAGCCGTCCTGTACGTCTGGATTGCCGCATTTGCTTATGATGAACTGAGCGGCCTCGCCGATTCGGGAATGCTCTTCTATCAGATGACATTCTGGAATACTTGGGACCTATGTATAATCGGGACCGGCCTTGTCTTCGTCGCTGCAAGTAAGTCCATACTCTTTTCATAGATTGGCTTTGCGATTGTGGTCTTTCGTCTGCGGCGGAGCTGGCTCTTTCTTTGGACGCGTTCATTTGCTAACAATATCACCCAGGAATCATTGGTCTAAGTAGGGAAGACAGTTACATTACAGATTTGTCATTTGACATACTTTCTTTGGAGGCATTGTTCCTCGTCCCGCGGTATGTTGATCACCGCAATGTTTGTGAGCCCATGACTTGAATCATGACAAATTCCCAAAAGCATATTCTCCCTCGTGAGCTTGAATCCGTATTTTGGAAGTCTTGTAGGTTTCCGCTGCCAAGGCTTGGCTGGGGAATTCAAAATGAATATTGACAGAGTTCTTGGGTGATAGATTCCGGTTCTCAAGGAAATGGTACCACATCCGGTCTCCGTAGCCATGCAGCAAGGCTGACTTACGCGACCTAGACCAAAGCTTTCTTTCGGTTCACCCCTGTGATCATCATCCTATATCTGGGTAAGTGGATACTTCAAACATGGCTTATGCCAAGTCGTCTGACCGTTAATGTGTAGGGTTCTTAACGACCTTCACCATGCTCGCTCGTGACCGACTTTCTTCGAAAAAGATGTCCTGGATTCTAGTGAATGTTTTCTTTGGGTATGGCGGTGAGAGCACCTCGTTGTAGATTGCTTTGCTGATAAGCCACGCGAGGCAGATCTAATTACCTGGGTTTCGTGCGTCATACTCCAACAAACAGACAGATACTTTGACTGATGTGGCTGAATTGATTGGCTCACAGGACATTTGCTACGATGTAAGTGCGACAAGCTCTGCGGCTGTCATGCAGTCAGATTTGGAATTAGAGTTCTTGTCAAAATGGTTGGCCCTGGCGTTTAGATGACTGACGCGCTAATATTTAGATCTCCCCGATCTTTGGATGTGGTTTGATGTGAGTTTCCCGAAATCAATCCAGATGCTGCGCCACAAGACGCTCTTGAAGAACCCCTTGCATACACTTCTGATCACGTTTGAACTCCTCACCTGGTCGATCAATTTTTCCCCCTTTTAATTAATCGATTTTGCCTTTCCCTTAATCTTTGGCGCCGATGCTAGAGGCGGTGCACATATAGTGCTTGCATTACTCTTCCGTCGGGGATGCGGGCAAGGGGACCGCAAGCCTGGGCACACCCCGACTTGTTCTCAGACTGACCATCCCATCATGGCATAGGCTTGTTTTTGTGTCGGTGACGAGTTTGCTCTTGATATCATCACTGGTCAGTCTGATGAGTATGAGCCTGGAAGGCGTAGGTTATCCCTTCTGCCCTGGAATGGCCCTTGCGTGGCGCTGATTATCCGCTACTTTTCAGGTCATGTCTCATGCTCGAGAGGAATATCTCTTCCAGTTAGTAACAAAGGCTTGCATCGGGTTAATATTGCTATAGCTACTGACCGGTGTTGGTAGGCTGGCCATCTATGTCTTGGAGAGCAGCAATTCTAAGAGACTAACATACTTTCTACCGCCATTGGTAAGTTTGAAATATATTCGCCTTGGAAACACTTGTCTTGGACGTTATCACTAACAGGGGGCGCTGGTCGTCCCGCAGAACCTCATTCCTCTTCTCTGTATCCGCCCGTTGAGACTTTTTCTACCTGCGGAAGACATTCGACGAGTGCGTATCGTTCTCCTCAGGGCGACACACCTTCCATGTGTTGCCCTGCTTTGGGCGTATGAATCGGGCCGCCGTTTACTTATACGGAGAGACACTCAGTCTTCGTCAATGATGACGCCGAGAGGATTGAGTCGCCCGACTTCTTTGTTCCAGACCCGCTCTGGGCATTCTAGCCATCAAGCCACGGCGTTGACTTCCGGAGTTGATTCTCGCCCACGAGCTACTCTCAGATCTAGAGGGTCCACTGACCACGAGCAACAGCGACCTGGTCAAGCCGACGTCGCGGATATGCTCGACGAGATGGAACGGTTGCACGTCCAAGTTGAGCGGGTAGCCGCCGCAGTAGGCCTTCATCACCGTAACCGGCAGTGATAGTACCAACACCGGGGACCGCAAAAAGGACGCCTGAAGCATGGAATGTATTGGAGGAAACTACGCGATGATTACCGTGTACCCTGCCGGGGATTGTATTCACACGCACCTGCTGCATGTATGTTCCACAACCTAGCCACCAGTAGTGTGGGAGCTCTTATCGAGTCACTAAATACTAGACCAAATTGGCCGGCCAGTACTGCATTCTGCAACCTCTGAGGGATAGACCAATAGTATCAGCAGAAGAACCAACTGAAGAAACATAATAATAAGCAACAATAGCCTTTTTTTGGCTTCTAGCGGTAATCACAAGACAAATAAGATTGTATGGCGATCAATTGTTGGCCTGGCGCTTGCACTGTTTCCACACCTCAACTTCCTCTTCCCTTCCCGCTCTCCAACGTCCATCCATCTATCCATCACTCCTCAGCTCTGTCTCGACTTGACCACTTGACATCATCAATAACGCCTTGCTCGCCTCTTTCGCTTTTTTGTTTTCTCCATTTTCCCTCTGCCTTCCAGACGATGCGGCTGTGTTTACCAATCACACATGCTGATACGCACTGCTCTTTCGCCAAGCTAGGTTACCAGACTGTCGGGTCCTCACTATTCCTCTTTCAACAAGAGAAAGAAACAAATTTCTGCGTTGTTGCTCAGCCGAAGAGCGGCGACCGGAGATGCCAGGTGCCTCTGTGCATTATTCCTGCGGCCGCTGTGGCTGCTCGTTGCTTTGTATCGTGATTTCAGACTCCCCCTCCATGGAGCTGACTGGGTCTCTTACTCTCTTTTCATATCGTCTTGACAAAGATCCCTGAATGATCCTCGCTCCCTCCCTGGAAGCGCCTATCCTTCTTTTCTTACCCCCTCCATTGATGCATGGAGCCTGTCGATTCAGACAAAATCGTTTGGTTGCAGTGACCCCTCCAGTGAAATCAATCAGCCTATGCAACCCTGTCTGCCGGGTACAGCAATGATTGATGAAATTTGACCGGATCACATTATTGCGGCGCTAATTTCTTGTGCATGCCTTCTAAAATACCGCGCCTATCTCCGTGTTGCAGACTTGGTTGCAGTGAATCCGGTCCGGCCCTGCACAGGTACCTCCTCCCACACCACCCCCCTTCCCCGTTCCATCAGTCATGACACACCCGCTTCTCCTCCTAGTTTCCTTCTGCTACATTTATGCTGCAGCAGTCCTCCAAATCTGCCTTGCTAGGCAAGGCCTCGAGGTTGCTGCCTGTAACTTTCTTCACTTGCCCATATACAGGAAGCTCTTCGCCAGTCATTAACTGGCTTGTTCCTGACAGATCATTTAAGCCGCCATCAATTCACCAAAGCATTCACTACTTGGGTCACTGATTATAACCTCTTAGCTTTCAAGCTTCTTATTCCTATATACATACTCTTACCCGGGAAAATAGTTCTACCAAACATCGAAGAGCTGGCCTCATTAACTATCAGCGCAACATATCCTATTTGATCTTTGTTCCCACATCCTACTTCCAATATTTGTACAATCCGCCCTATTGGCCATGTATCACCCTTCCGTGTCGTTTCCTTCCTCTTTTCTCCCTCCCTCATCCTCAAGTGGCGCCATGCCAGAAACCGCTCCAGCCTACTCAAGACCTTCGCGCATCACTCCGGCGTCTCCCTTCCAACATGGGGATGCAGGCCTGGGAATTTCATCTTGTGAGGCGCAACCACAAGTCAGGCACCTGATACCATACCCGTCATCCGAGCATTACACTACCGACTGGCCAGGCCACTTCATAACCTCAACACCGCCTCTTAGATACCCGCAAAATCCCAGTCATCTCTCACCTGTCACATTGTACGAGCACTATTCTGGCTCTGATACCTCTGCATCACCCCTCAGCTACTGTGGCCCACAAACCATGAGTGCATCTTCGAGTCGCGGATCAGCTTTGGATTTCGGGACGAGTCAAGATATAATGGGCAGTGATACGTATAATTTCTGGCCGAATACCCCGGGTTCGGACGTGGATACCAGAGTGAAGGAAGACCCCGATACCGACTATCGACACAGCTCGTATTCGGAGTGCGCAAAACCTGCCGATGTGCCCCTATATGCACCTATCGCACAATCTAGGGCGGATGGAATCTCTCCATGGCAAGAGCGCTGGGATGAAAACGGCACTGGCGCCGCGGAGGTGGCTGATTCTGATGTCGACTTCAACTTGCCACTGGAGCCATCAGGACCTCCAGCCGAGGTAATTTCTAAATGGATTGGAGAGACTGTTGCAACTCCTAACTCTGAGCAACGGAAGGTCCCACCTAAGGCTGGCCTTGAATGCTCTATATGCGGCGCCCAATTTACACGCCGTTCTAATTGTCAGGAACATATGAAGAGGCATGACCCCAACAGCAGAAAGTCATACCCGTGCGAGGACTGCGGGAAAACCCTCGGGCGCAAGACAGATCTCAAAAGGCATATAGATAGTGTATGTATCCGATTATGTTTAGCCCGACTTTGTTTGACTGTTACTAATGAGTGGGACAGATTCATCGAGGAATTCGCAGATTCGGGTGCGAGAAATGTGGCCACCACTTCAGTCGACAAGATACGCTTGCAAGGTAAGTCAACCCAATATTCTTTGCAGATCGAAATGTGAACATTGCTGATACGAAGGTTTTATACAGACATGTAGCCGATGGGTGCAGACGAACAGTTCGGCGATCTAGTAACCCAAGAACAGGAGGAGCTTAGGCTCTCCCCCCTGGCCTGTAGAGGCCAAGGCCATCTCGAAAGGCCTTTGATTGGGCTCGGATATTCGAAAGAGTCGGCTAAGTATTTGGCAACAATATGGCAACAATAAGCAGGGCAGTCAGTTGGCCGCTCTGCGTGAATCCTGCTATCCTTGTCGGAGGTCAGCATTGTACGATTGAATGAGAACTGATAGCATGTTTCATGGTCTATGGGATAGGGAGGCTTTCTGCTTGATTTGAATGTCGCATTATTTCCTTCTTGTACCATTTTCTTCAATTGATTGGGTCATCATTTAAGTTTTGGGAGTGGGTTTAGATCGGGCATAGCAGACCTAAGGGATGATAGAAGTATGGGATCAGCACATGGCGGTCCATGTGAAGGATACGGCTGCCTTGAGGACATTTGTCGACATGATATGAGTTGACATTTGACTGTTTGGTCACTTTCCATGTTTCCTGCGTTTTCCTGCGTTTTCCTCGATTTGTTTGTGCTATAGACAGAGATTCATGCTGTTGATGTGTAATTATTGATTTGCTCCAGCCTGAGAGGGAGTTATTGGCATGGTAATAAAGAAACAATACAAAGAGTACGGGCAACAGGGAAATCAGACCTCGGAAGCCAGCCCTTGCCATCATTTCCTGTTCGACCCCGCATTCTCAGCGCTGTAAGCCTGGGACTGGCTAGATAACGGACGGGCAGCCTCTCCAACATTCCCGGAGTAAATATTGAGTGCAAGAAAAAGAAAACCCGAAGATTACTCGGTCACCGAGCAATGACCGGAAGAGCATGTACGGAGTCGCCCAACGTTCTCAAAGCTACGGCGAATCAATGGGATTTGGGGATAAATACTCCGAACTGTTCTGCCGAAATTCACCGCTTCGAGGGTCGTCTCTGTACTTTAAAATATCGCCCGATCCTCGATCTCAAAGGTCGGAGAAGTCACAAATTATCTTGAAAAGAAAAGAAATCGTCTGATATTTACTTTGATACCCATACACCGTCATCATGAGCGCTACAGAAACTATCACTAGAATCACGGCTGACAATGTCGCAACCATCTTCCCCGACGTTGATACTTCGCTTGCCCGCGAGATCATCCCTTCGGCGACAACCTCCGTTACGAACACCAATGACCTCGCCGGGTACGATGACGAACAGGTCCGACTGATGGACGAAGTATGTATCGTTCTGGATGATGATGACAAGCCCATTGGGAGTGCCAGCAAGAAAGCATGTAAGATCCCCTACCCCAGATTCCCCCCCTTCAGAATTACCCCACTATTTCCCTACGGGCATGAACTGCGATTGCTAAACTCAATGTTTTACGACTATATAGGCCACTTAATGACAAATATCGACCGCGGCCTTCTCCATCGTGCTTTTTCCGTTTTCCTGTTCGACTCCCAGAAGCGACTGTTGTTGCAACAGCGTGCCTCGGAAAAGATCACTTTCCCGGATATGTGGACGAATACCTGCTGCTCTCATCCGCTGGGAATCCCCGGTGAGACAGGATCCGAGCTTGACGCTGCTATTCTAGGCGTGAAGAGAGCTGCGCAGCGGAAATTGAACCATGAGTTGGGGATCAAGCCGGAGCAGGTCCCGATTGATAAATTCGAGTTCTTCACGAGGATTCACTACAAGGCGCCGAGTGATGGCAAGTGGGGGGAGCACGAAGGTACGCTGCTTTCGCCAACGTAGTATATTTGTGAATATGATGCAGTTATACTGACAATGTCTACTTGCTTTCTAGTCGACTATATCCTGTTCATCGAAGCAGATGTTGACCTAGACGTCAACGTCAACGAGGCCCGCGACACGCGGTATGTCTCTGCAGACGATCTGAAGGAAATGTTCAAGCACTCCGACTTGACCTTTACGCCCTGGTTCAAGCTCATCTGTAACTCGATGCTGTTTGAGTGGTGGAGCCACCTTGGCTCTCAGTCGCTGGACAAATACAAGGGGGAGACACAGATTCGTCGGATGTGAGACGGGAGAGGGAGGAATATAGACTTAATGATGATATAGCAGCGTTATTCCCCATGATATGCATTGGATAGTAATTCTCGTTCATTTCGGGCTTTTGTTCTGCGCATGACACATAAACCGGCGTGTGATTTCCATGCTTAATCCATACTCAAATTTCGAAGACCATAATATGCTTGCCCCCAAATCAATCCCAGCTACCTAAGCCTAATACTTCTGCGCATCTGTCACAAGAAGCACAACACAACTCCCCAAAATCACCCCCCCCACCACCAAAACCGTCATCTGCGTCTTCCACCCACTCTGCACAAGCGCCACCTTCCGACTATACTTCTTCACCGTGAGAATATAATTCGCCAACCCGTTCCCCAAACACACCAAACTCAGCATCCAGAATATAATCCCCATCGGCAGCGCCATCCGCCGCTCCAACCCCGACGGCTTAGTCTGGAAATGGAAGGATATGATCAGTGCGATTGAGACGATGCCTAGGTACATAGAGAGCCGCAGCCACGAGAGGAATGTGCGCTCGTTTGCGCAGTGGTCACGGGCATCGGAGGCGGCGTTTTCAAAGAGGAGTGCGCCTAGGTACGGGCGGGTTAGGAAGATGTGTTGGTTTTCTTCGAGGTGTCTATTAATCTTCGTTATCGATTGCCATGGTAGGGTGTGGGGCCTAGATAGACATACTCCTCAACAAGGACGGGTTTCGCATTGGCTAGGTTAATCAAGGGGTTATATGGCGGTCGCGTGCGGGTCGCATCGTGGCCTGGCATGGTCTCTGGCATGTTGGACAGTACTCCGTAGAAAGTAGGTACCCTGCTATATCGGCGGCCTTCTGAACTTCCGATCCCCGGATTTGCTGCTGACTCTGCTGATTCGCATCTTTCAGCCAGGGTGAGGAGGAAGAGATATCTTTAGTTGTCGGGGCTTAGTGAAGCTATCGAATTCGACAGGTGATCAGGTCTGACGGTCCACGTGATGCAAGAACTTAGATTGTTGAACTAATCCGGTTTGGGTGATGTCATTTTCAAGGTCTCTATTCGAGCTCTTGTTGTGGTTTGGGATATCAATTGACCAGTTTATACTTCAGAGTAGACTGAATTACTCAAGTCAACACTCGATCGAACAGCCCTCCCCAGGTCGAACAGGTCCCCGGCTCGGCCTACCTTTTCGGGACGATCTGCGGGGCGTCCTTCTGCCTGCTCAAGCAAAGACGAACGAACAGGATTGCGCCCTTTGACTGCCATGGTTTTCTTACTTGCGGCTTATGCAGGCTTCTATTGGCGCTTGCTATGATAGACAAAACCCTCCGACACACACCGCTGGGATGGACTTTGTGAGTCACGGTTGAGAACTGTATCAGTGTATACGAGGGTATCATTTTGGGTGGATCCAGGACTCGGCTCAAGTGCGGTTGGAGGTGGTCCCGAAGGCAAAGTCTTATCGGGGACGCGAGCGGCGATGACTAGACTACATATGCTGCTCTAAGCCTCCCTTCTCTTTCGATTTCTTCTTCTCTGCTTATTGTTCCGTCTCGCGGCCCTGTCTCGTTTTCGCAAAGGGTAGTTGCGCAATTGCGTCATCGCGATGAGGAGCTGGCGTACAGTTCCTTGAAACATAACCAATTCCCCATTTTCCCCACCGAAACAGAGCGCAAGTTAGTCATGGCCCGCGACAGGAGCGCTGTCTCACTCAGCGCATCGGACGATCGAACTCTCCACAGTCGTTTCCGTTCCAGCTCCCCGCTCGCTGAGAGAGCAATTGCCCGAGACTTGGAGCAATATGCAGACGATGAGGACTCGTTGCGCACTGCTGGCGATGAAGCCTCCGAGATCTCCACTATCCGTCCGATCCGCAGTCATCCAGGTACGGCCCCTCACTCTTTGGCTGGCTCCTACCAACGTCCGAGCTTCTTCACGACGGTCTCTCATGCGACGGTTGTCCCGCATCACCAGGAACACGAGGGGTTGACATGGAGAGAGCGCGACCAGGCCATCGAGGACGAGAGGGAGCTTCTGAGTGATAACAACTTCCTCGAGTCGGCTTCTGCAGGTAAACGTCAGCGGAGGGAATCGCATACCCCGGCAGAGGAAACTACCTCTTTACTGGGCAGGCCCGGTGGTAGTCTCGGGTATAACGCGGTGGATGCTGAAGATATTGATCGCAAATGGGAAGAAGCAGTCATTGCAGGGCAGATTCGTACTACGTGGAGACGAGAAGCGAAAGTGATAGGGAAAAACGCGGCGCCTCTAGTGGTCACGTTCCTACTGCAGTATTCCTTGACTGTGGCTAGCATCTTCACCTTGGGGCATCTGGGCAAAAAGGAGCTTGGAGCTGTTAGTCTTGCAAGTATGAGTGCAAGTATCACGGGTTATGCAGGTATGTGCTTTGCTATCTGTATTCATTCTCGTTGCTCGGCCGTAGCATGCTAACCTGTAGCCGCAGTATACCAGGGGTTGGCAACTAGTCTCGATACCCTATGTGCGCAGGCGTACGGTTCTGGGAAGAGGAAACTTGTGGGACTACAAATGCAGAGAATGATTTACTTCCTCTGGCTCATCACTATTCCGATTGCCCTTATTTGGTTCTTCGCCGATAGGATCCTCATGAGGATAGTACCGGAAAAGGACGTAGCTGAATTGGCTGGTCTGTATCTGAAAGTGGTCATCTTGGGAGCTCCGGGGTACGCTGCCTTCGAGAGTGGGAAACGATATGTACAAGCCCAGGGGATCTTCTCTGCATCTCTCTATGTCCTGCTGATATGTGCACCGCTAAATGCCTTCATGAACTGGTTGTTTGTCTGGGTAAGTCTCTTCACTTGATATATATGTCATACACTTTCATTTTCAGCTAATCAGCACCTGTGCAGCAATTTGGTTGGGGCTTCGTTGGTGCCCCCATTGCCGTCGCCATCACGGACAACCTCATGCCCCTGTTCCTGTTCCTTTACGTGTATTTTATCGACGGAGCAGAGTGTTGGAACGGACTAACCAAAAAGGCTCTACGTAACTGGGGGCCAATGATTCGACTCGCGCTTCCGGGACTGCTGATGGTTGAGGCTGAGTGTCTCGCTTTTGAAGTCTTGACTCTGGGTTCTTCATACCTTGGGACGACCCCATTGGCCGCGCAGTCTGTTTTGTCTACGATAGCTTCCATATTCTTTCAGATCCCTTTTACTCTATCCATTTCCGCCAGCACTCGAGTCGCCAACTTGATTGGCGCCACCCTTGTTGGAGCCGCCAAAACAACGTCCAAGGTAGCGATGTGGGGTGCCGTGATCGTGGGTCTCTTCAACATGATCTTCATCTCCTCACTCCGATACTACATCCCTCGACTCTTCACCTCAGATGACGAAGTCATTGAGCTAGTGGCCCGAGTCCTCCCTCTCTGCGCAGCCTTCCAACTTTTCGATTCTACCGCAGCCATCTGCAATGGTATCCTCCGTGGACTCGGAAGACAGGAGATCGGTGGGTACGTCCAAATATTTTGCTACTACGCGATTGCCATGCCGATTAGTTTTGGGACCGCGTTTGGGCTAGAATGGGGGTTGATTGGTCTTTGGAGCGGCGTTGCTCTAGCTCTGCTCTTGGTATCGGTGATTGAGGCTGTGTTCCTTACACAGACGGATTGGGATCGTTCGGTTGAGGAAGCTGTTAGTAGGAATGCGGCAGCTTGATGAAAAGCATACGGGGGTGTGTGTGTGTGCCGGTGATGAGGCATGACTGAATGATGTATTTGAAAGAACTGTACATTTGCTGTGAAGCACAGGACATGGCTTGGATGTTGTATATGGTTGCCATTACCTCCGAACATTATTGGTAGAAGAGTAGTCATGAAAATTGTCATTTGATATCTTTATAGTAAGTAGATTCAGCGAGATCGTAAGCCTAGTACTCTAGAATAGCCCAGGTCTGCTCATCTACAGTCGAGAAGATCACACCAGCAGTAAGCAACTCATCACCAGCACGCGCCACATCCGGCATAGGAAGACTCAGCTTCGCCGCGATCAACTGCGCATGAAGGCCCTCATTACTCTGCGGCTCCGTCTTCAAAAGGGTATACACCCTCCTCGCAACCGAACTCATAGTAGGAAGATTCCCCCCAACACCACCACCACCGGCAGCACTACCACCACCAGCACTAGGCGGCGGGCCCCTCGTAAAGAACAAATGCACAGCAGCGGCTTCCAAGAAATGAAAATGTAACTCGTTAATATCCGTCAACGGCCGCACACAATGCGTGTTTACCACCTTCCGACTCCCCAACAGTGCCTTCACATGTCCATAAACCTTCGCATATCCATTAATCTCGACCCCATTCTTATCCTTGCCACCATCCTTCTCTGCATCCTCGCTTATATCCATAGAATCGTCGTCATTCGACACAAGCCACAGCTTCGCTTCAATTTCGCCCGTCCCGTCATCGAGCTTGTATGTTATGTTTGTAGCCTGCGTGCTGATGTTGCGGACTTGGCCGACGAAGACGATGTTATTGACGTCTTGATTGTCAATTTGGTAGCTAGCGTCCGGGTAGGGTTGTGTTGCGTCGAGGGCTTGTTTGATTGTGATGGGGCGGAGTGTTTTGTTATTTGCGTCTGACTGTTCTAGGTCTTAGTCGGGGGTTTGGTTGAGGACCTAGGTGAGCTCAGTTTGGGACTCTACGCACCTTTCCTCCGGCTGGACTTGTCGTCTCGCCAGGCATGAAGCCACCACCGCCGCCGCCTCCACCGGAAGAACCGCCGCCTCCATAACCGTATGCGTCTGTATATAATTAGCAAGCATATAACTAAGTTCAAAAGTGAGAATGGCGAAATATACCCATTGTTGTATCTGAGTTCTAGAAATAAGAGTGAAGCTCAGATTGTGCGACAATAATGACCTTGAACTTGGAAGCGCTATTTTACCTCTTCGGGACGTGTTCGACGCGTCGCGGGGATCAATTAAGAGAGAGCTCCGGAGTAATCTTTGATCCGCATATTCACCGCCTTGGCTTTTTCCCATCCGTTATCGGCAAAAAAAGTCGAAATCCAAGAGTCTGATAAAGACCAAACTTTCATCAATTTGAAGATTTTCTTGAGGCAGTCAAGATGGCTCCTCGCGAGGCCTCCCCGGCCCTATCAGAGACCGAATTAGACATAACAGGCGCCATCTTCCAAAATGACAGCGATTCCGAAGTCGAACAGACACGGAAGAAGAAAGCCTCAAAACGCAAGGCCCTCCTCAACTCGAATCCGAATTTCGATTTCCTCGGAGGCACCGGTGACTCAGATGAAGATGAAAAGGCCTTTATCGCATCCGAACAGCTCTCTGCGAACCGCAAAAGCGCCAATCTCAAAGGCCGCACGGTGAAAAAGGGCGGTGGCTTTCAGGTTATGGGATTGAATGGGAACTTGCTTAAGGCGATTACGCGGAAGGGATTCTCAGTTCCGACTCCTATCCAGCGGAAGACGATTCCGGTTATCATGGAAGACCAGGATGTAGTTGGTATGGCGCGGACGGGTTCTGGAAAGACAGCTGCGTTTGTGATTCCTATGATTGAGAAGTTGAGGTCGCATAGTACGATGTTTGGCGCTCGCGCGATTATCCTCTCCCCCTCGCGAGAATTGGCGTTACAGACGCTGAAGGTTGTCAAGGAGCTTGGAAAAGGGACGGATCTCAAATCTGTGCTGCTGGTTGGTGGTGATAGTCTTGAGGAGCAGTTCAGCATGATGGCTGGGAACCCGGATATTGTGATTGCGACGCCTGGTCGGTTCTTGCATTTGAAGGTGGAGATGAACTTGAATTTGTCGAGCATTAAATATGTTGTTTTCGACGAGGCTGATCGCCTGTTCGAGATGGGTTTTGCGGCTCAGTTGACGGAGATTCTGCACGGGTTGCCGTCGACGAGGCAGACTCTGTTGTTTTCTGCGACGCTGCCCAAGTCCCTGGTTGAGTTTGCGAGGGCTGGTCTGCAGGATCCTACGCTTATTCGCTTGGACGTTGAGAGTAAAATCTCGCCGGATTTGCAGAATGCATTCTTCTCTATTAAAACGGCGGAGAAGGAAGGGGCTTTGCTCTATATTCTGCACGATGTTATCAAGATGCCTACGGGGCCTACGGAAGCTTCAAAGCGGTTCAAGGAGTGGACCTATGATGACTCAAAAAACAACAAGCGGAAGCGAGCGGACATGAACCGATCCGTCAATATGAAGGAGTCACCGACGCAGCATTCAACGATCGTCTTCGCAGCTACAAAACATCATGTGGACTATCTCTACTCGCTTCTGCACGAGGCCGGGTTTGCAGTCTCCTACGTCTACGGTGCTTTGGATCAGACCGCCCGTAAGATCCAGGTTCAGAACTTCAGGTCGGGTATCTCGAATATTCTTGTTGTTACAGACGTTGCGGCTAGAGGTATCGATATCCCTATCCTAGCCAATGTCATCAACTACGACTTCCCATCTCAACCCAAGATCTTCGTCCACCGTGTCGGCCGAACAGCTCGTGCCGGACGAAAGGGATGGAGTTACAGTCTTGTCCGGGACGCCGACGCCCCATATCTCCTCGACCTACAGCTCTTCCTAGGACGCAAGCTCGTTCTAGGCCGCGAATCTATGGGCCAAGTCAACTTCGCAGAAGATGTGGTAGTCGGAAGTCTGCCTAGAGACGGGCTCTCTCATAACTGCGAATGGGTAACCAAGGTTCTCGACGACGACACCGACATCTACGGCCAGCGTATCGTCTCCACAAAGGGAGAGAAGCTCTACCTACGCACCCGAAACGCAGCCTCACTCGAGAGCGCTAAGCGCGCGAAGCAAGTCGTCAACTCCGATAACTGGACGACCATCCACCCTTTATTCCAAGACGACGCGAGTCACATGGAAGCAGAGCGCGAGAACATGCTCGCCCGTATCGGGGGATACAGACCACAGGAAACAATCTTCGAAGTCCAAAATCGCCGCGGCGGCAAAGGTAGCGGCAAGGGTGACAACGACGAAGCCTTAGACTCCATCAAAAGAGTCCGGAGTACACTCAACACAAGGAAGAAGCAACGCGCCGAAGCGGAGGAACATGAGCACCCCGATCTCGTCGACGACGACAACAACAACACTACCACCTCAAACGCCTTGTCAGCTGACGAAGACGACGCCCACAACGCCCACAACGCCCCAGAAGCAGACAACATGTCCCTAGCCTCAGAATCCGACCTTGAAGTCACATTCTCCTCCTACAACCAACCAAACAAAGGCAAATCCACCACCGCCGCCGCAGCAGCAACCTTCCAAAACCCAGAGTATTTCATGTCCTACACGCCCGCCAACACCTCCCTCGCCGAAGACCGAGCCTACGGCGTACACTCCGGCACGAACGCAAACTTCACACAAGCCTCACGCTCTGCAACCATGGATCTCCAAACCGACGAAGGCGGGCGCGGGTTCGCCGAGCCTCGCACCATGATGCGCTGGGACAAGCGGCATAAGAAGTATGTCTCGCGCCAGAACGACGAGGACGGGTCCAAGGGCACGCGTTTGGTAAAGGGGGAGAGCGGGGCGAAGATTGCGTCTAGTTTCCGGAGTGGACGGTTTGATGCATGGAGGAAGGGGAAGAGGGTTGCGGGGTTGCCCAGGGTTGGGGAGGCGGAAACGCCTGGGATGTCGGCGGATTTTGGTAGGGGGCATGGATCAGGTATGGGGAAGCGGTTTAGGCATCGGAAGGAGCAGGCGCCCAAGAGGGCGGATCCGTTACGTGGGGATTATGAGAAGATGAAGAAGAGGAATGAGGCTGCGAGGGAGAGGGCGGGTGCGAAGGTTGGGGGGGCGGCTTCTGGTAGTAAGAGTGAGTTGAGGGGTACGGAGGATATTCGAAAGGAGAGGAAGATGAAGCAGAGGAAAATGGAGAAGAATGCCCGGCCTTCGAGGAAGAGGTAGAGTGTCTTCTGTAGGTTATGAGGGCGTGCTACTTCATCATGGGTCAACTTTAGACTGTATATACGTTCCTAGGTAGACTACCATACCATATCAATCCACTGCGATACCCTTCGTCAGGTCTGAAGCCACATCTTCATGGATGGGTGTCGAAGCATGATCGAAAAGCAAATCACACTCACAAACACTGGTCGGTACGGAGTAGACGTACTAGGTCTCTCCAGGCCCAAAGCCAAGCTACCAAACTCATCACATGGAACACGAACACACCGAGCGGCCTCTTTAGACTTCTCAGTCTAGCTCTCTAAAAAAGCCTCCGCTCCCCGGAGACAAGTTACAACCCAATGAAAACCAACCCGGGACTAAACTGAACTCAGGTGGTTGGGAAAAGTAAGCTCAAACTGGAGGGAAGCGAAAGAAAGAAAAAAAAAGCAACGAGATCCCGATCCCCAACTAGGCTCCTAGTGCATGTCAATAACTCATGACGAGGCCAGACTAGCTGAAGGAAATCATTTAGTTGTCGGCATTTACCCAATGAAGGGGCTCTAACTCCTCGGCTCCGGATTGGGACGTATCACATCATCCTCGTCACATCACTCAACGCTATCTCATGCAGTCTGCGCCTGGTAGGGATAGGCAGGTTAAACTGGGAACTTCCAACAAGAAGAAGATGGCGATGATAGAGAATCGTTGCGCGATACTCCGTCCTGTATAGGTATGTTTTTGGTGGTGTCCTCATTCTTCCGAGGTGTACCCTGTCGAGTACCTAAGTGCGCGAAGTGACTAGGAGTTTCTTTTCGACTCCGGGAAACATATTATTGGACCGATTGTGGGCTATCACTCTGGACTTTGTCTAGGTATGGTATCCCCTACTTCGTAGACAACCAGCAGAATGAATTAAAGTAGGCGGATCAATGGAGCCTGCGCCATGTAGCCGTTTTACTTTTTCCGTGGCCATCTGGATTCTGGACCCTTTTTAGTGAGTGAGCACCGAACAGCTATGCCTGCACAGGGTGGTCTCACTGCTAGTAGTACAGAGGATTCTTCTAGAATTGATACTTCTTCTCAGTGTGACTTTCTATAGGGTAGGACGTTACCTCTCAGAAATGCCTCACTGAATGCCCTTAACCTAGATTAGTAGAGCCCCTAATGCGCGAGCACGGAGTATATCCGGTTGGTCTCCTTTCAAGATTGGTGGTTCTGGCTGGCTTCGTTGAACGGCTCCGGGGGATATTCCACCCTCGCAATATGTTGTCAATTATTGAATCCCTTCCATTGTTTCCAGGTTCGAGTGTATTGCGGTCCGAGCCGAATAGAGACCCGAAAGAGGACAATCATAACAATCAGTGTTTTCAATGAGGTTTGAAAATCTTGGGTCAGAAAGGTAAAAATAGGTAGAAAGTATGGAAGGGAAGGGGTCGTTACTCGTCACATACTCACCGACTTCTCGCGAATTCTCAACCCAGTTCTTTCACGCAAGGCATCCCATGTTTGACTTCATCTCAAGTAAAAAGTCGATTCTTGTTGAATATGGCTGACCTATTTTTGCACTGCCGGCCGAGTGTCACACCCGGTTGTGGCAAGAACGGTCGAGATCACGTCCACAGCTCAATGCATTGCTGTATGTGGCAAACCTTATTTTCTCGTCATCATACACCGATTGAAGCTGCTCTGCGAGACCCAGTGGCCGTCGCGTGCAGCAGATAATAACTTCACAGAGAATGACCACAGCCCTATCACGTTCTACCGTAGAAACAAGTTATCCAGGTACGCCGCGCGTTTGCTGTTGCGAGCCGAAGCTATCACGAGAGGTTGCACAGGGCCACAGGGAACACGTTATGAGACAACCTTTCCTCTTCGTATCGCTGACAGACTCTAAGAGAGCTGAGCTGTAGCCAGTATTGTATGATGTTGTCAGCTCTCGTGCAATGGCTGGAAAGGCGGATACTGGCGAGTCATTCGATATGCTGGATATCCGAACGTCATGCAGCATATGTTCAACCATCAAACACGCAATAATTGGACCTTTTTGTCCGAACGCTCGTGATTCTAGATCGCCAGTTGAGATGGGATTTTCCGCTAAGAAATGTAGGTTATCCAATTCAATTCTCGCTTCCCTATCCCTCCCCATATAGAACGCCACCTTGCATGTGTGCATGGCTTAGGTAGCCGAGACTCAAGTACAGTGAAAGGGAGAGGAGCAACTCAGCTAAGTGGTGTTATCGGGAAACGCGTGATACTCGTCTTCTGGGTGATGATCGGTTGAGTCCGCCCCCTTGGTAGTTGTATTCTTGTGGATTTCGTGGAGACGTGGTTTTTTTGCAAAACAATCCATATCATCTGTTCGTATCGTTGATGGAGTAGAATCAAGAATGATTCCACAGCATCTCTGACGTTCTGTTTGACTGACTAGCACTGCAGTGTTGTACAATAACGGCGAAACTGGTGCACGGGTTGAGACTCGTGAGAGAATGAATGCCCTGGTCCTCGTAACAGTCGAAAGAGCGTAACGCGGGCCGTTGGAGCCGACTATGTTCCTTGTTGAGACTCATCACTCTCCGATGATAGACTGTGGATAGAGGTACATGAGTTACAGGTCCGACTCAGGTCCATTGGTTATGACCCTTTCGGAAGATTTCCATCTGTCTCATGGTGTCGGAAGGATCCACGGGTGTGCTACCGAGTTGATAGCTCCATGCCAGTCAACGAAGCAATGCGCCAGGAACGGCAAATTTCCTGGACTTCCTGTGGCAGGCCAGCTCATTTTTCTGGGCTGGATGGCGTTCAGCAGACAGGCTAGTGTGGAGGGGGTAAAATCGGCTGAGCGGCTGAGGGTGTGACGGATAAGCAAGCCAGGTAAGAACCGCAGAAAAAGAAAGGAGATCAGCAAATTGTCCGGCGTCCGCAAGTGACCCGAATGGATAATGCACTGTGCAGATGTCGTGGGACGGAGGAGGAGATGAATAGTTTCCTATGAGGCTACAAGAGAAATGAAATTAATGAATAGTGCCGTCAATCATTGCCCAACTGAGGCAGTGCATGGGATGATCTTTCTCTCTAACCTCCTTCGGGAAACCGCAACTTCCTCTCAGGCTCTCACTACTCAGTGTGTCAGTCTTGATTCTCGATTCTCGATTCTCGATTAGTATAGAGAGATACTTACCAGTCATCCTGCAAGCTGTCCGTTACCTGTGAGGTACGTAACATCTCAGATCCAGACGTCTGGGTGACACAACAGCCATGTTGATCGAGTTACTGAATTCTGACTGACTCTTACCTGGTCTCGCAGGAACCTCTCTCTTAGACTCTCTGGACTGGAGTCTGGTCACATCCTCCTGCACCCTGTCTGCATCTTTGTCACTGTCACTAGCCTATTTCCATGGCATCCCCAGCATCAACCCTACCAGCGTCCACTATCCACCCGCCTCCTTTCCTCTTCAGGTTAGGACTTGGGCTTAGTGAACTGCGCTATTGACACTTGTAAGGCCCCTAGATGGCAGATCATCGTGCTGGCGTTCGACCCCATCTTCAGGTTGCATGAACCACTTGCGGTTCTTTGGGACCTCTCAGTCTCGACACCTAGACTCTCTCCGTACTATGACACTCCCAAATCTTTCAGGTCCGACTGACCACCTGTGCGCGTGCACCCAGCAAGAATAAAAATAATAACAATAATAATCATCCTGAATCTCCCCTTGCTATTGTCCCCGCGTGCGACATGTTGCACAAGGATGGGGTTCCAATCTTCCCAGTCGCTTATGATTTAATCTGCTTTTCTTCCACTTTCGTCGATGATAGGACGGCTGGCTAAGTGGACTAGGGTTGGCGTGTCATTTCTTCAGACGTCAAGTATCATTGGCTCCGTGAATAATCTGTGGAAAATTTGTCTTCTTTCTTCCCGTTCTTGTTTTCGATTGGCCTTGTTTGCTAGGGAGAGGCCAATGATAGAGCTCACATGCGCTATGAGAATTCCCCGAATTGTTCGGATCCGGACCCTCGTCAGAGTTGTCACGACTCACCCGTCAGACACCAACACGCCCAAGTCTTGACGCTCAATGGGCGAGATAAGCCATGCCCCTCCTCGCTACATCCACCGATTCACCATGCAATGATATTCAACGCCCTGCGAGCGATTGTGGATAAAAAGGCCGTTAATTGAACGACACACATGATGTTGACGGCTATCTTTTCTCGTCATCTCTATCTCGTCATACTTCCTGGTCGACATCGGATAGGAACCAGTGGATCTTTGTCGTCTATCGCACGGGAGTGACGGAACATTTTCCACTTGCCATGAATGCTGGCAAATTGTCCGGACCTCAGGTGGTCGAGCTCGACTTATGCTCGTTCCACCAAGTTGCGGAAGCTGCAGCCACATCTGGACAATAACAATGTCACCTTCGCCCTTTATTCCCAGTCCTCTATCAATTTTCCTGCCTAGTTTCAACTTTATACTGCTCGCTCTGAGTTGCTCACTGCGGGACAACAAGCGCCGAATTAGGGTTCTTCACTGGCAAACGCCTCGGAATTGGAATCCGCCTGAGAGCTGTGCGGATCTTCGCAGATGTGACAGAGCCGTGGCGAAGATCATTTTCCATGACGGAGCTAATTCATCAAGCGTTGAAAGGATTGATGTGCAAGGTTATACCGATATGCATGGGAGCTGCCTTCACCAGCGCGGGGGCCAGCAACTGCATAGTTGTACATAGATAGTACATACAACTCACTGCACTCTCCAGCTGTAAATTCTATGGGTGGGGTCGGTATGCATGAGGTCCAGGGCCACTGCGGAGAAATGCTGCCTACCATTCCAAATGTCCAAGTGTTCGGCCGGCTGAGCTGGCTTCATTCATCAAGCATCAACTTTCCACCATCAAGAGCGAGCTTGCGCTGACTGTCTATCCTCCCTAGGCAGCTCTTTCAAGCGCCTTTAGATACTGATGCCTTGAGATCTACCAACAATGAGCTCCGCGTGAGGACAGTGGTGAACCCGAAACAAGGGATAACTGCAATAAATGTAAGTTGATGTCATAGGAAAGGCAGCACTCCTTATGACCGGGTGCCTCATATTCACCATCTTCTCTTCTTTTCTCTCGATTTCAACTTGTTTCCTTTTCTCCGCGAGTATCTCCGAGAAGGCGTGAGGTTGCCTTGAGGTGACTCCCGCGCGTACCAGGATAACAAAACAAGAATCACCCAGGATGAGGGGAAAGCTCCAGACATCTCAGAACCCATTGGATGGACTTTCTCCTCATTAATTAGGCCCGAAGAAAGGCGAGCAAGACCAGGTTTCCTCTGGATTGGCTTTCAGGGTCGGAGATCCCCCGTTCACTCGTCTTACCTACCTATTCTCCCGCGATGGGAAATTCTCCTAAAATACGAGGCGGATAGACAATAGCTAGTGTATATCTTTAAACAATGAAGAGGATGATTATCCAGGATCCATAGACCCAGAAAATGAGCAAGAGGGGCATGGCTGAAGAAGTAAATTCCCGACGTCAAGAAACTTGAAAGTTCGAAAGTCAGTCGTATCATCGTATGGAGGCTACCGGGACACGGCACATCCAACTATTTATTTTTCATTTTTCAGATGAAAGATTACTCGGTATCATATTATTGTTTTATAATAATCAAGCTTAATTGGTACTGAACGGACGTTTTGCGGAAGACAAGTTGAAGTCGAGGAACTATTGGCACTGGTCCACTGAGTCCAGCGTCGATCCTGCCTTGCGTCTGTCCAATGTCGAATAATCAATCGAGAAAATGACTTGATTTCCCCCCTCTTTTGTGTCCCTTTTTCTTTTCTTTTTCCCTCCAGGACCTCGTTGACTTTGTTGTATAACTCTTTTTGGAGAGAGGGTTGACTGACAGCTCCCGGAGTCCTGAACGATTCTACACTACGGCAGTACTATCAGTAGATACCCAGGTACTTAATTACTACTATGTAGGATATTGATGCAAGTAAACATGTAGGAAGCTTGCAAGTTGCCCAATTGAGCTTATTCCTCCATCCTTTTGCGGACATCTTCACCTCCTCTCCCTCATTCACTCGCTCACTCACCTCTACTCCATACCTTGTCCAAGTCTCTTGCGCGCGCTTGAGCACCGTTTCTTGCTTTTTCTTCCTCCGAGGATTGACACTATTATTCCTTTCTCCCGGTTTAGTCACCATTCATGATTCAATCACCCCATCAAGATCGACGCAATGGAGATCAGTTCTATCGGCTGCTAACCTCCTAGACTCCTACCTAGTCAAGTCACTGTCGCACTGGCCATCTTTCTATCCACCCTTGCCAATCAACTGAAATCTCGTGGGAAAAAGGAAGTATGTCTAAGCCTTACCAGATCCCGCAGCCTACAGCGCCACTAACACTGTCTGACTAGTTTCTGATTTCCTCTTCTCGTCCCTTCCTCCCTATTCCCGTTAGCCTACTCGAAGCTGGTGTACAGTACTGGACTACTGGTACAACAGGAACGGGGAGAATAAGCGCCTTCTGCCCTTGGAATTGTCAGGTTACCTGTTCTCATCGAGCTCTCGGACTCTTTCGACAGAGCGTCCAAGCTCAGGAAGCCCTCTCTTCCAAGTTCCAAGTTCCTAGTTCCTAGTTCCTGCTCTCAAGAACCCGACGCTAAAGGAAAAATCTCCTATTCATATTTTTTCCTTCTTTTATTTTAACTCCATTTTCTCCGGTTGATCCTGGAGTAGGTATTATTACGAACCTTGACCTTGCTTCCCGTTGGGAGTTATAAAGGTGTGCGAACCCACTGCGCTTCTGCGTGACGCCTCACTTTGCGTATACTTCACCGTTTCTTCACCCTTCTCTCTCCAGGAACGCGGAAAATAAAAAACCAGGGAAAGCCAGTAGGGAGAAAATAAAGCAAAAGCAGGAAGAGGAAAAATTACAGTCGATGAGTTTTCGTCAGGTAAGATACGCCCATGCGCTTCCTCCCATTATTTGCTTTTCCTCCTTTTGTCTCCAGTGATCGCCCACCATGCTGCAATAAGTCGTCCCAGATTGGGGACCATCGAAGCCATGGAACCCTGCCGTCACGATCTGGGTGTCCGTCGTTGATCAACGCAGCCTATTTTATGACTCCTCCGATAGTGGTTCCGTACTGACGGATTATAAGCTCTCCGGCGTGCTGCCTTTAACTATGACCTTCGACTGAGCAGCACACCGCAACCGATGATACAACTCAACACCCAACCTGTGCCAGATATGCTGTCCATTACCAGGCCAAACTCCGCCACTCCTCCGTTATTGTGAAGACCTCCCTCTTCTCCGATTCCACGCAACAGAAAAGACCAGGAAAGACACCACCAACAGTTACCAGATGCAATCACTCGCCCTTCCTCCTTCCTTTGTGGCCCCAGAATTCGGACGTCTTCAATTCGCAGGCCCTGAGCGGCATTCGTTGAATCTGTCTCGATCTGCAAATGCTCGACGGCGCACGCCTCGGGACCTCCCCCTCCCCTGCTCGATGTCCAGCTCAGTCAAAGCAGAAGGCCCGCTGGAGACTTTAGAAAATCTCAGGCGGTCTGGACATCCAGACCTGTCGCAGCCCGTGACAACCACTGCCGTGACTACAGTCGGAGCCACTGCGGCATCAGCGGCTATCCTATCCCCAGTGTCTCCAGAGACCGTCACAGCTTACGAGCCGACGTTTCAGCGTCTCGTCACAGCACCTGGAGACAAGCCATCAAGACAGCCGCTCGCTTTCAGCGAGCCATTTCCTTCTTCACGGTTACCTCATTCACTTACAGGGCAGGCCTCATCGCAGCCCTTGACAGCAACTTATGCGCAACCCACGTTTGGAGCGTCCCCCGCTGGACCGGCGTCTCGTGCACTGCCACAAAAGACAACTCGACGTACAAAAGCACATGTTGCATCAGCGTGTGTAAACTGCAAAAAGAAGCACCTGGGTTGCGATCAAGCCCGGCCGTGTCGGAGGTGTGTTTTATCTAACAAAGAGGTATGCTTCAATTTTCATTTCAAACCCTACTTCAAACTCGTCGAATCAATTGGACAACAAAATACTAAGAAATGCAGGCTACCTGTGTCGATGTCACGCACAAGAAACGAGGGCGACCGCCATTAAAAGCGGAAGAAGGGTCCATTCGGACATACACAACACAGATGGACAGTCGGGGCGCACCGGGAGATCACGGATCACAGCCTAGGCGTTCAATGCACCGTGCGACCTCTTCTCGCGAACTTCGGCCCATGACTGATCTTCAGATGCATGGCGCCCAAGCAGGGGCTATGGGTGTACGGCTGGCTCCGGGGCAACCACAGCGATGGTCAACTGTAGTATATCCACATGGGATAGACCCTTCCTTGGCAACACAGAGGAGTACAGGCCATAGACGATTTTCTTCTTCAGGCTCTGCGCAGTCTCTGACCGCAGTTTCACCAACGGGCTACGGTCCTATGCCTGCAGGCTATAATCCAGCTCTGGCAGCTGGCCGAATGCCTGCTGGTGTTGGAAGACCCATCCCGACCTACCCAAACCAAGGGGTCCATTCTATCGCGTCACCTCCGCAATACCATCAACCATACAGCGTCCCAATCTCCCCGTACACGGAGGGTACAAGAATGGCAGGCCGGATGCAAATGAGTGAAGGCTCCGCTCTGAGAGACCCTCGTGAAGGCTTTGTGGAGTCTCCAGTCAGACTCCCTCCGATTTATCCTTCACCCGTGACAAATCCACAGTCACATCGCCCGAGTGATCAGTACTCAACGGGATGGTCGCCGACGCAGCAGCAGCAGCATCAGCCTGGATTCGCGGAGCCAATATCGCCCAGCAATCAAATGCGTCAGACTGCACCCGACTTTGGGTATATGAGCCAACCAGTCGTAGTTTCTTCCATCGAGGGGCAACCGCAGCAACTGCCGTCTACCCGCACTCACTATGAGCAACGGGGACCTGAGTCGGAGGACGGCGACTCCTTGAGGCCCGCAAAGCGCCGTAAAATGGCACTGGATGACATGGTAAACGATTAAGCTATCAGTATCTCCAACACTCAATCCAGTTCTAGGAGCTGGAACCTCCAACCTTTCATTTTGAGAGCCAGGCTCTCCAACTAATATTGATGCTTGTAGCCGGGACTACAACGACTAATGAGCTCGATGTATATTTCCTTTGTCTGGTCAATGGAACACATGTGTCTGGTCTCTGACAGGTTTGCAGAAGACCAGCTTCCACTTTGATTGGTTGTATAATACCATATACACAGTCTCTTGTCATTTATTTCCTTTGTCTCTCTCCAGTCTTTTACCTGTGGTTATATCATGGCAATCTGCATTGGCGTTGAGATACTTTTGGCTCAGTTGATAGCTTGTTTATTGCATGGCATAGCATGGCATGTTTGCTCGCAGAACCGAAGGTTTTGTTCCTTTGTCTTAGACAGCGTTGGGAGTCCTACATTACTGTGCAGGGAGCAATTACATGTGTAATACTATCATTCATGTTTTCTTATATTTGCATAGCATACCTACTAAGCCACTTTTCTTTGTCTATAAACTCGAATGGCAATGCAAATAGCTTCAATCCGCGAGGAATAAATTATGTTAGGTAGGTTTGTTTATATATTCAGGGCGTAGCTCCCAATTGTGTACTGTATATATAAAGAATAATTACCTTGTTCAAGGGTCCAAAATCGTGATTGGGAACCCTCCGGCTTAGGGCACGCTTATCGAGTCCCCCCACCCCCCCTCCTTCTACTCCTAGTCAAACGTTGTTTTATTACTTCTAGGTCTTGTTCTTGGAGGAAGAAGAGGAGAGAACCACGGTCATGGCTATATTGTAGTACATCCCATTATCCCTCCCAGGAGCAAGTGCATATGGGCCCCGAGCTTATGCTCCCAACCGAACCAAACTACGGTTGGTCTGATTTTGTCGCTTACAGTACATAATATGGACTCAGCGTTACTGTAGATAGCATAGCTGCCAACGAACCTGATATCTACCTAGGAGAGATGTTGCCTTGGAGGAAATGCCAGATACGGCAGGTGCCGTACTCTGCAGTGGCAGTAATAACCCATTCCTGAGGTAGAACGAGTCACCGATTCAAGATTCAACTAGGCTAGATATTATCTATGGGGGAACTAGAAACCCCAATAGCATTTAGAAACCATATCGAATAATGAAAGATCCTTAAACAAAGCTTCTTGCCATCATTTCTACCCTATCCTATCCCTACCCCTAACTTCCCAACACCACCAAACTACCCTAAAGCTCCAACACATAGCCACAGCATTTAAATAAAACCATGACATGAACTCAATAAGCATACTCCGCCTTAACAGTATCATACTTCTTCCCCTGACAAGAAAGTACATACGTAGTCTCCGCACTCCCATACGTCGCCTCAATCACGCCATCGATATCATAATAGTTCTTCCCATCAGAACACTGCCGCACCGTCTTATCTAGATCAGACTGCGGGATCCCCGACAGGTTTGCTTTGAGTGTAACTAGGGTCTTCGTGCTATTGGCTCTATGCACGGGGGCGGAGATGACATCGGCGTCTGCGTAGATGTCCATGTGTAGTATGCGTGGCTTGCCCTTGGAGACGAGAAAGTCTTGGTGGAAGTCGATGGGAATGGGTTTATTTTCTTCGATGGTGGAGTTCTTGGTTACGAACCAGACCATTTCGGGGGCGCGGTGGAAGCCAGATCGTGCACACCAGTATCTATGGTTATACTGTTAATTGTGTATCATGAGGCAATGAGGGGAAATAAGAGGAGGGGAGGGTACTTCTGGTTTTCTTGATGCTTCGCCGCATTAAACGGACAATGTAACTCAACCCCATAATGCTTCCTTGCTCTCCTAGAAACAACATCAACGGTACTCAGTGCCTTCGTCCGGCTCAACCCCATCATCACAGCGCCCCGGACAACAGCCGTCCACGCATTTGGCGGCTGCAGGACCTCTACGCTCTTCACTGTATCCCGAAGTCGTTCTTTGAGATAGCTGTTTTGTCCGAAGCCGCCGACTAGCAGCACGGCGCGGATGGTGATGTCTGCATCGCAGGCGGCTATCTGGTCCTGCACATATTTGATTACTTTCAGGATAACGGGCTCGAAGATGAAATGCATCTCCTCCGGCGCGACGGTGACTTTTCCTCGGCGCACGCCGAGTTGCGCGTTGTTTGCTAGCCCGGGGACGGGGATCACGTAGCCTTGGTCTCCGTCTATGGTTGGGGAGTATTGTTTTTTGATCTACACACCCGAACACACTTAACCATCACATACTTGCTTAGTTGGGGGAAAGTTAGGAGGAAATACCACAGAATCGAATCGTTCCATCGCCTCCGCGAGGACTTCATCATCCCACCCTTCCTCCCGTCCAAGCTTCCGGGTGAGGAAATCCGCAAACCGCCGATTTAGGAATGTTGAGCCACAAGGCCCCCCCGTGCCGGTTGTTACCTCTTTCACTTGAAGAATTGGCTGGAGAGCTGTGATGGTATACGAAATTAGATCGACTGTCCCGCCGCCTGCGTCACAGAGGACGAAACTATCTCCGGCTTTCAAGCCGTGCGGGTCAAGCCCGTGTAGGGCGTAGATGGCTGCTGCTTCCTACACAAACAGATCAGAACAGCAAGATCTCCGAAAGACAGAAAGAGAGAAGGGGGAGGTACCGGCTCCGTGACAAGCGTGATTTCAGAGTCACTTTTCAACCCTGCCTTCTGACAAGCCTTCAGCGTCTTATCCTTGGCCGCTTCGGTCCAAATGGCTGGCACAGTAAGCGAAAATTCCAGCGGGATGGTTCGTAACAGCGCAGCCCCGAGTTTCTGTTCCAGGGTGTACATGATGTGCTTGTAGATCGCAGTTAGGTAGTCCTCTGTTAGACCTTCGGGGGTTTTGTCGCCCCAGCTGCGGGTTGAGACGAGGGGATTGCTTTCGTCGAGGCCTCTGCACAATTTTCTTATTAGTTCTCAACTCGCCTTTGATATGGGTAGTTAGGAGGGGGAATAGGAGGGTACAGTTTGAACCACTGATATCTATCTACCAAAGCTGGGACTTGGAACCCCCATTGCACGGTTTTGTCTTTCGTGTAGCGGATTTCGGTGGGCACCTTGACGCTGCTCATGCCTTCTTGCATGCCGGCGTGGGAAGGCCATGATTCGATGACGGAGATGTAATCGGGCTGGCATCTTTATTAGAATTGGACTTGAATGGTAGATATAAGATAGAGAATACCCGTCTTGTCTCTGCCCATGCGACACCTGTGAAGGTTGTTCCGAAATCGATCCCGATGACGAGCTTGCGGTCTTCGAGGGAGAGCGAGCCTAGTGATTTTTCCATCTCGTAGATAGCCCACCTGGGGTATGTAAGGACTTTAGGCGTTGTATAGAGCCCAGTATTTAAATCTGCGGCACAAACTTGAAAAAGAGGAAAAGAGTAGGTACCCTGTTGTTCGTTTTGTCCCCCTCACCATCGAGAAAAGCCACCTCGGGCAAAGCTACCCCCCCCCACCACCTGACTCAAGACAAGGCGGACTTTACCACCTATCGATACTCCGAGTCTCGCCCAGCAATGACAGAGCCTCGTGTCTGACATATTATCCGATGGAAGGATCGCGTGGTGGAGGAGCGCTCTGCCCCGCTCGTATTCGGAGGCTTAGTCTTATCTAGCCCTAACTGACCAATACGCCTTGCGCCCCGAGGGGCGTGCACAACCACCCCTGTCCGCTCATTGAGATGTTAGCCTAGAAAGATAGTGGTCTGGGTCTTGGGTGAGGGGGGTGTGGTTTATTTTGGAGATGATGGGCTATAATTACCTTATCTGGAGGGGGTGACGTTTCTCATTTCTTTTGTGTTGGAGAGGAAGATCTGATGTTTATCTTTCATGAAGCGGGATCTGCTCCTCAGGACATGATGAGTGAGCTTGAGACTGTTGATATGAGTCACATAGCGAGGCAGAAAGAAGAGGCTGTTGTTGAGAGGGAGGAGAGGTGAGAGCGACATCCATTTCCTGTTACTGTTTGCTGTAGACTAAATCTCCCAGAACCACCACAACCACCACAGAAACAACCACCCAGACAACAGAAGAACTCAACAAAGCTCTCGAAAACCAAGACCTCATCCCAGCATCTCTCCTTATAGAATCCCAACAGGAAATAACCTCCCTCCGCGAAAGAATCACCCACCTCCAACGCGACCTCCACGACGCCCAAGACTTCGTCTTCAGCCTACAACCTCGCCAACAAACACTCACCGAATCCGAAGCCATCACCGACTTCACATCTCTCTGCGCTGCCGTCGAAGAATGGGTCGATCAGAAACTCGGCGATGCCCTCGAGGACATGACCATCGCGACTGAGCTTAGAACCAAAGATATCCAGAACCTCATGAACCTCATCACAGCACCGGGAAAGCTGGCATTCCACACACCCATGACAGACGTGGATAATATCCAAGCAATGATACTACGGTATTTAACGGATTGCATCTTCAGCCAGGACTTCTACTGTCCATTGGGAAAGGGCGAGAGGGAATTCGTCACAATGATTGAGAGGGCAATGAGGGATTTGACTCCTAAACGAGGTATATCTTCCTGCTCAATTACTCCCAGACTACCTACTTAGTACCATCCTGATGGGGTGAGATAGATACCCGAACAATCCGCCACTGGCACATAGAGACATACACGGCCCTTTCCTCTCGCCCAGGCTTCGCCGGCTACGCCACAGAGCGAATGCGGGATCTCACCGTCGACATAACCGCCCTCCTGCTCGTCTTCGCGCCAACGATCGAACACCAAAAACTGGCGAAGAGTTTCTTTGAATCTATCATAAAGCCTGCCTCTGAGCTTGCTAGAAAGATGCATCTCTCCTTTGACGAATTTACACTCCAGTGGTCGGCCTACCATGATACTCATGCGGCGCCGGATCCAGGCCCTGATTTGGGAGAGTTTGAAAAGGAGAAGTTCGCAGAGTATGAGTTTGTAGACCTCAGCTCGAGGAAGACATTGAGAGAGAAACCGAGGGAGGATGTACAGGTTCGGTGGATGTTTGATCTGAGTCCGAGGCTTGTGGTGAAGAAGTTGAGGGCGGATTCGTGGGGGGAGGGGAAGACGCTTGTTCGGCCGAGGGTTCTGGTTTCGGTTACGAAGGCTGGGCTGGAAAAGAAAGACAGGGTAGCTGCACAGGAGGAATCGAACTCGAATCCGACGGTTTTGGTATGGTTGGAGAAGCGGTTGCGGTATGAGCAGAAACGGCAAGGTTCCAAGCCGACGGGGAGGTTTTTTGGGTTTGGTTGAACTATGTACTGTTTATCCTTGGATTGAAGCTACACTATGCTATTCTGTACTCAATAAATAGTCAGATTACTATGGTAGATTCTCTGTATGGAATTTGCAACTCCGTCGGTGCATTGAGTTGCCCTGTCGCCGGATCTCGTTATAGTCGTTCAGACAAATCCAGCAGAACTCGGCATGGCATTTGATACCTTCATTCAATCAGCGTTAGCCAGTAAAAAGAGAAAAGAGACGGGACTGCTATTGCCTGCAGCGTCGGGTATGCGAATGCCAATTCTCCAGACAAATCCAGCAAAACTCTTGTCTGCATTTGATGCCTGCATTGCATCGGTCAATCACCCGCCACTAGGCGATAGAACATAGAGGAGTAAACCAAAAGGGAAGCAGAGAAAGAAAGAAGGAAAGAAAAAAAAAGACAACTCACAAGTCATATGATCACATCCCTCATTCTTCTCAATCGGCCACTGACACCCAGGGCAGCGCTTTGTCGTCTTCTCTACCATACTGACGGACAACTCGACCTCCCTCATCCGTCTCTTCAACATCTCAAGTTTCTCCCTAAAGTCATCTTTATTCTCCTTCTTTGCGTCCTCTTCTTTACGCTCTGCTCGGACCTGTGCTGCTACTTTCTCCTGTTCTAGACGGGTAGCGTCTTTCTGCACCTCGTGGAGCTTCTTTTGCCGGGTCTCCTCTATCTTCTTTGCGCGCTTCATGGTGCCACGACTCATATATCCGGGTTCTGCGGCGGTGTTATTGCTGTTCTTGGCTTTGATGGTTTTGTAGCTATCCGGATCCCAGAGGACAGCATCGTACTCGTCACAGGTAAACCCGTCGTGCCACTTAATGGAGTGTTTGAAGCAGGAGACGATACTGCAGTTTAGACAGCGAACCATGGGCTGGGAAGCGCCTTGGTCATGGAGTTGGCCAAAGTCGCAACCGAGACACCAGATGAAGTTTTTGTCGGAGCTGACGGCGTGTCGGAAGGAGAGGCGGTCATACCTATACTTTTGTCAGTTTTTCATACCTCGCAGGAGAGGAGGGAAGGGGAAGGGAGGTAAATAAATACCTCGTAAATGTCTCCTTATCCGCAAACCGCTCGATATTCTCATGGATAAGCAAGGTCTTGCACTCGGGACACTTGATCTCATCCCAGAACTTCGTCTCTAGGTCATGCTTGATACTCTTCGCTAGACAAGTGGAACACACAGACGTCGGATGCTGACAAGCAATCGATATGCTGTCTGGGGCCGTAACCGGCCCCGAGAAAGACTCAAGGCAGATTATACATGCATCTGCTCCGGATCTCGACCTCGAACTTTTTCCAACATTCGTGGATTCCTGTCCGGAGCTCTGCGTCTGTTTCTGCTTCCCTGACGCCTTGAGATAATCCGTATACAGCGCTTCCAGCTCATCGTCTACTTGTTGAAAGAACGCCTCGCAGCCTTTCTCTTTTGTCGGGGCGGCCTTTTCTGTCTCGAGTTCTTTGAGCTTTTGCTCGCGGATGATGGATGTCGGGGCTATACCGAATTGCCGTCCGAAGAGTGGGATTGCATCAGTTGTGTCTGCCATATCAGAGAAAATGAGCAGGTCTGGGTCGACCTCGGCGACAGTTGATTCCGCGATCGATTTATGACTATCATCTTCATTCCTCTCTTTCTCTCTTTCCTCATCATCCTGCCGGTCACCCTCATCACCACCCCCATCGCGACCACCAACCTTAATCCTAGTCTCCAACTCCGAAACCTCAGTATCCGCTGCAGCCGCAAGCTCTGAAATCCCCCGCCCCTCCCCGCCGAGTTCAGGAATCCCACGATCCGGCGACGGGAGTTCAGCGATAGACTCTTCTCTCTGTGACGGCGCTGAGGTAATTGACGCCGTGGTAATCGATGAAGCGGTGATGGTTCGTTCCACCCCCTGCGGGATGCGGAATATAGAGATAGATCGAGACTTTTTGGTTGTTTTGGATGATGAGGATGAGTTCTCTTTTCGTTCTTTTGGTGGGGGAGGGGTGTAGATGCTGTAGAATGTTCCTGAATCTCCTACGCCGAGAAATTTGCGGATTCGGCTCATTTTGATCGATGGGATTGTGAGTCGTGGGAGTGAGAAACGGGTTGGTTAGAGTAGGAAGTCTTAGATTTGGAGGGAGGATAGAATGACCATTATTTTGGATGGAGGAAGGACGGAGCTTGGGAGAACATGGAAACGCGAGTTGTCTACTGGAGGGGGGAAGAAGGCGAGACAAACGCCCTGCTTCGTTAGGGTGAGTCTGTCGGAACATTCTTGCTGGGAGGGGAGTCAGCCTTGCAGAAGTAGGCTGATAAATGGAACACGAGGTACTGCGTTAGTTAGAAGTAGTCTAGTAGTAGTCTCCTGGTGTCGGGCAATAACGCACGTGGAGGTCCGATTTGCTGGTGTCCTGGTGTTGTTGTGGTGGCTGTGAGGCTTGGACATTCTCACTGAGAACATAGAGTAGTAATAATAGGGAAAATGTTCATCATTACACTTTCGTATATGCATATAGAAGTAGACATGTAAGGAATATTTTCGCTGAACAGTGATAGGACAAGAACAGAAAAAGGTAAGGTTGTCAGCCCAACAAGCCTGTGGCCAGCGACTCCAGATCCTCCAATGTCTGGATCTGTCGCTCCCCAGAGGCTGGCTTCTTTTTCTCCTGCTTGTACCAGGGTATCTGCTCTGGCTCTTGCACCTTCGCCCGCTTGCTTGGACGTGGCGCCTCTGTCTCTTCGGAGGAGGACGCAGAATAATTATCCGCCATACCTTCATCCTCGTCATACGGAACAAGCTGAGCCACAGCCTCCTCCCTCTCCTCCTCAGCGTTAAGTTCGCGCTCCCTCGCCTTCTTCTTCTCCTTCTTCTCGCGCTTCTTCTGTTTAGCAACGGCCTTATCCTCCATATCAGCCATCTGTGTACGTTGTACCTCCTCGGCCAAGAAGCGGGCCTGCTGTTCTTTGGCGTCGCCGCGGGCCTTGAACGCGTCTTCGTCTTCCATCTCGTAGATCTCGTGGGGGTTTCCTTCGTCATCGTAGACCAGTTTCGTTCCCTTACCCTTGAATTTGAGGAGCTTCTTCTTCGACTTGAGGAGTTTCTCGCGGCGTTTCGAGTCAATAACTAGGGTGTCTTTGTCGCTGATTTTGACGACCTTAGCGCCACTGGAGGGCCCCTTCATTTCGCCTTCCACCTCTTCGTCGGAATCAGAGGCGGCGTCGGACTCGGACTCGGATCTAGCTCCCAGATCTTTGTCCCCGGCTTCGAAGCGACGCTTGACGGAGAGGAAGTCGTCGTCTTCGTCTGCATCCTCCACGGTCCTGCTGGGTGCCGCTATTGTGCCGTCATCATTGATAAGTTTCGAGTAGTGATCCGCCAGTACGTCTTGGTTCCGTCGTTCAAACATTCTATCGTACTTGGTTCGGACTTCTTTCTCCTTGGGCTTCTTCTTTCCTCCGTCTTCGTCTGAACCTTCATCGGCGCTAGACACGTAGGCGGTAGCCCGGGAAGCGTTCTTTCTTTCCTTCGTATCGTCTCCCTTGATGAATTTGATACGAGGAGCTCCAGGAAGACCCAGACTCCCTGCGAAGTTCTCTAAGTTGAGCTCCTTCAGGATAAAGACCTCCTTGTCTTTCTGGACATAGACAGACTTCACGTAGGAGATAAATGCTTTCTGTCCGAGGTACTTGAGCTCCGGATCCTTGAAGCACATGTTCTGTAACTGGTGTTTGATGGTTTGTTGCTTATTCGCTTTGACGTTGATCCGCTCCACCGTGACCTTCTTCTGCTCGAGACGCGTTAGCATTCCCTTCTCCTCGCTGGGATCGAGGAACAATACGGCACGACCGTCACGTTCATATCGTGCCGTTCGTCCCACACGATGAATGTATGTATCCGCATCTTCTGGGCAATCTAGCTGAATCACCCAGTCGACCGCGGGGAAATCTAGACCCCGAGCAGAAACATCTGTAGAAAATAGAACAGCGTGCTGCGCTTGCGAAAAACGAGTCGTGATATCGAGTCGTCCACCCTGTTTCTGTCGACCGTGGAGATGCAATAGGGGAACACCGGGTTGCATGCGTCGGAAAGATTCGTAGACAAACCGGACCTGCTTTCCTGAAGACAAAAACACGATAGTTTTCGTCTTCAGATTACTCCGAATAAAGCTCCATAAAATGTCGAGTTTCTGAGCGAGAGGTGTAACGATATAGTGCTGTTGGAGCTTCGACGGCGTCGCAGAAGAAGCAGCCTCGTGGACCGCCACATACTCTGGATCTTGAAGACTGAGTCGTGCCAAATCCGAAACCTTCTTGGTCTGCGTTGCACTGAATAAGAGCGTCTGGCGCTGCGGTGGTAGATGTCCGACAATAGCATCCACGGTCTTCTGAAAACCCATGTCCATAATCCGATCCGCCTCATCCAACACCAGCATGTGCAAATTGTGCGTCTCGAAGAAAGCTGTTTGATCCAGATGCTGCAACATGCGACCTGGCGTGCAGACCAAGATATTCATCCGCCCCAGCCTCTCCTGTTCCTCGCGCAAGCTCTTGCCCCCAATAACCAAACCTGCCGAAAACGTGTGATACCGACCGATTTTCCGAAGAACCTCGAAGATCTGGATGGCGAGTTCGCGTGTCGGGGAGATAATTAGGGCTCCTAAGCCGTCGTGTTCGGACCATTGCTTGCGATATAGACTCTCGAGTATGGGAACCAGGAAGGCCAGCGTTTTACCGCTTCCTGTCTTTGCAGCTCCCAATACATCCCGACCTTTGAGCGCCTGGCTAATCGCACGAGACTGGATGTCCGTCAAAGTTTTGAAGTGAGATGAGGTAAGGCCAGAGATAGTCGGCTCTGAAAGAGGTAAATCGGAGAAGGCCTCGAATTTTCCTTTGAGATCGAGATCTTCCACTCGCTTTACGAGCGATGAGAGATCTTCCTCCACACGCTTGCGTTTCAAATTTCCGGTCCGCTGAGAGGGCTTTGTATTCTTTCCGCTTCGAGGTCCATTTGACGGAGCCATGTTGATTAGCTGCTGAATGATCCTGATTTTGGTTGATTCAGTTCGGCGATAAACTTGGTCTGTCTCAAGCAAGAAACAAATGATAGGGCGGTGAAGGAACTTTTTTCTGCCAGACGGGCCTGCACTGACTCAGCAGCGATAAGGCTGGCTCAAGTTGAACATCGTGTACACAACTCATCCCAGCTTCCCGCAGAGCTCGCATGAGAGTCACCCTAAAAACGTGACCGCCAAGACCATTACTAAGCAACATTAACTCGAGCGACTGTAAAAAAAGATGACTGAAATTTAAT